>JAIOTZ010000650.1:0-46352 GCA_023374045.1 Limonium bicolor
TCAATTATCACGTTTAGGATAATGACGTTTGTTATAAAGTGAAGTTAGTGAGAGACTTGAGTACAAGTCCTCGGTATACTGAAGCGCAGGTATTTAATCCACTGGTATAGTAGTGTTTGTATGCGTGGGACATACACGTTGTAGTCAGCATCATTCACGCACATAAAATAATACAACAGCGCACAAGAGTAAACAACATTTTACATTAGTTATCTTGGTCGTTAATTCAAACAACAGATAGCACACAAGCCGGTGTAATCCGGTAGAAAGAAGACTGCAATAATTCCATACCGTTCACCGTAGACTGTACTTGTTTAGTTCCCGGTCAACGTCTGGTCAAACAATGTCCTAGAAATAGGATTAATCTGAGAGTGTTAATTTATGTAACTCTCGTATAATAATTTTATTGTTTCATGAAACGATTTCATATTCGTTATTTCATGTGAGGTTTATTCCTTTATATTTAGGTAGTTCTTTTAACCTCTTTCCCTTATAATTAATTAAGGTACTTACATATTCCCAAAACATGTAGTCCTAACTTATAAGACTTATATTGTGTGGTAATTTCTTTTAATTACCTTATGATTGGATGTATAACTTATTTGTCACTCCTTGTGGTATTTCTAAATCTTTTAATGTATAAATATATACATATTTATTCATGCACTATATTTGTTATTTATTTTTAATTGTCTAAGTGACATAACAACGTTATAATTCCTTATTATATGTCACACTTGGACATTATGTTCTTATAATTCTTTGTTATTCTCCTCTTAACCATAAATAATATTTATTGGTTACAATTAAATTCCTTATAACTATATAATCATAGTTTTAATCCCTTAATCACTTATTCTCATTCCCTTTTGATTTACTTGAAAATCTAAAATATATATATTTCACACACATGTATTATATGTTACTTATATATAATTGTCTAACTGACATAACCTCTTAATAATAATCTCAATTTATATTTACATGTCATACATGGACATGTTATTCCCATATCTTTTATTAATTACTAACTAACCCAAATAGTATTATTTCTTTTACAAGTAAATTACTTGTACTCGTATATCATATAGTTTTAATTTCATAAATCCTTAAATCATAATTTTCTTTTCTAAATTCCTTAAATATCCATGTAGGACCTACAAATTGTAACACCCCATCCAACAACAAACACAATAATAACAATCTGCAGCGGAAACTCAACTCATCACATTACTTATTCCAATGGTGTTACACGCCGTTAACCACCCACGTGGCTAACAAGGCTAATACATATACATTTGTATCGGTCTGATGGACTAGATTCCCGAGCAACTACATAATACAATCTTCATTCCATCCTCAATACTTATTATATACATACACTCCCCCTGTACCGAGTATTTACAAACTACTGCCGATAACAACTTCGGTCTTACTACGCCTATCATACTCACGCCATTTAAATGGCTACCCATGTGTAAACATCTGCCCCGTCCTACTCTCGAACGGATTCCAGCTTCTTGTACCTGAAATAGAAAAGAAGAGAAGGGTGGCCCCCAAGGGGCTCAGCACCTTTGCTGGTATGGTAATCCCGCAGCCCACATGCTACCGGGCCACGCACGACTAATTGTCGTCTTAGCATGCAGTTGATTATATTTAAAACATGCATACAAACCATTAACATATCACACATAATATTTCGCCTCAATGGGCTCAACCAATAACCAACACATCCACACTTAACCAACCATCCAATGATTCCTTTAACCCTAGAGTGGCTCTCCTCCAAAACGGAGCTACTTCCTTAACAGACGACATGTACCCATTAATCGGGTTATCCTTAAACGCCTCTTGACACAACCTGGGATTCATTTACATGATCCACACATTCCATATCCTACCACATAACTCATTCCGCACATAACAAAACATAACAACACTTTCCTTGTTTCGACGTACATATGATGACATCGCATCCATTTAAAACATCAAATATATATATCTATACCATAGCATAGCAAGGGAATTTGCATAGCACCATAACATTACATAACACCATAAAATCGGTCCTCACAAGGAACCTTCCACCATAGTTAGTATACCATGTGAGCCTAGGGATTTTTGCCAATCCCATGTTAAGCTCGTTACCATCCTCGTTACCGTCCGGTTATATAGAACGGTTAACTTATACCCAAGGTGAGTCGGATATAGTAATCCCAAGCACACCGAAATAACATACGTATGCCCCTGTGGCCCGACGTGAGTCAGTAACTAGCTTTGGATAAGCTAAGGGAAGGTAGAAACCAAATTGGAATACCACCTATACATACACCAAGAGAGCCGAACCGGATAAGATAACGACTCCCGTCCATCACACGCGTGGCCGGAACAACCGGACTCCTCACCCCCCCATTAGTACATATACACTTATAAATAAGTAGTTAGGAATCCATTATGGAGCCTACCACATCCACACACCATACGGTATCATAACCGAGTTAAGCACACAAGGGAGGTTCACACACTTGCATACAACAACAATATCCAACTAACTCACACATAGCCGTGGTTAGCACGTTCCCAAGGTTTGGGCCGTCAACTCCGAATACCGATCACTCATGTGTTCCTAGTTTTGGTTAGCTAAGGTTTAACACATACTTGAGGTTAAATGGTATCGGAGACCAAATTCGCCACATAAATGAATTACTATAAACTCATTACATGTTTTAATCTTACAAGGTGGCAAACACTCAAGAAAACATATTGGCATACAAGCCGGTGTAATCCGTTAGGACGCAGGTTGCAAGAAAACCATACCTGTCACCGGAGTCCACTTTACCACGTCCACTTATGTTCCTCGAGCAATTCTCGAACAACTGTTAACATCACATGTGTTTTTATTAACATTGGGGTAACATGTTTGTTTAAAGTCTAACGCTTATAACTTTTCCCCGTTAACTTGGTTAAATAACTTTACATTTTTAACACGTTTTACTCTCGCATCTTAATACAACCTTTAGCCCACTTTATTGTCATTAAAACTCACCTAACATGTCCTTAACATCCTTATAACATCATTACCTACCAATCCCCATCATCACATTTGATTTCATAACCTTAAACCATGTTTTTGGTCCGACCGACCCACCGTCCGACCCAACCTTCTGGGTTGGTCCATTACAGAACCCTTTTACTTCCTTATAAACATGCCCGTCCGACCCACGTCCGACCCACCGTTCTGGGTCGGTCCATGTGCGAACATTTTCCTTCCTTTGAAACTTGACCGACCGACCCATGTCCGACCCACCCTTTTGGGTCGGACCATTACCGAACACATTCCTAACATCTAACAGAGGCTCGACCGACCCAAAAACTGGGTCGGCCCCTGGGTCGGTCGCCTCCTAATCTTACCCAAACTTTGCCAATCTTCACCAAACTTCTCCTAAGGCCTCTTAATGCTTCCTAACAACATTTGGTAACCTTATATCCACATACAACATCCATGAAACTCATTTTCTAACTCCTTAAGCCTTTACTTATTTCCTTGTAAAATTTCCTTAACACTTTCAACATTTGTACTAGGTTCCTAAATGGTGTTTCTCCCCTATCATGACTACTATCCCAAAATACTTTCTTCTCATCTTAACATCATCTCTTAAGCATTATCTTCTTACTAACTAAATCTCCTTTTACATCATACCTAAACATCACTTGTTCCTTGAACATCAACATTCCTAAATCTTAAACAACTCCTCCATGGCTTAAATACATTCTTAAAACACACATTGAATTCCTAGAACTTCCAAGACAACACCTAAATCCTTGCCTCACTCTAAATCACCTTAATACATGTTTCCTTCTCAAGTAAACATTCATTCACCTTTAACCCTTCCTAGTTCACCAAAACTCACTTACAACACTTAGAACTTCTTACACATTTCCCAAATTTGGCCATAGCTTCTCTTGTATATACTCACATCCAAACACTTAGGTTTTTACCTTATTTCACTCAAGAACACCTAAAATCCATCAAACACATTTTATACACAAACTTCACACATTTTGCACTACATCACAATATAGTGCATAACTTAAATTGCTTGGCACTTAGGCCCTTAAATAACATGGCTCTTAGGCCCTTAAATTGCATAATCCTTAAACACTGAATTTCCCACATAAATAATGCCTTTGACCTGCAAATACACCCAACAAAACATATTCCTTTAATAAACTCCTTGAGAGCCTTTTACTAGCTCATTTACCATTTGCTCTTTAGGTAGTTTTAACAAGCATCATAAGCTTATTTCTCCTAAGGCATTAATCCACATTGAGATAGCTTGTTTACCTCTTTTCCTCACAAATTTCCTTCTTGTTTCCTTGTAAAACCGGTAAGGCATTTGGTTCCTTGCCAACAACTAAACAATATACCAACATTGAAATGAGTATATAAGCTTTAAGCTTTATCTCATTGTAAACCCTAGTTACAATATTGTTTTAACACATCAAGGTAATTGTTTTACCTTTGAATGGAAAGAGAGCTTGAATGAGTATCAAGAGAGGACTCCTCCTTGCCCTTGGAAGATTCAAATGAAGCTAAACAAGCAAGATAAATACACCATTGTGAGGTGAATTTTCGGACAACATGAAAACATGGAGGAAACATGGATTTTCTTTGAGTTTCCTTACCTTGAAGCAAAGGTGACCAACAAGGCATAAAAATATTAGCTCAAGCTCCTTCCATGGAAGTTCTCCTTGGCACCGAAATGGTGGTTTTGAAGTTTTGAAAAGACAAGATTGTAGAGCTTGACTTAACTAAGAGAATGGTGGTCTTGAAATTGAATTTGGACCATGGAGCTAGAAGATACAAGAGATCAAAGATGGAGTTTGGTGTGGTACTATTGCAAACCGTAGAAGAATGAAGAAGAGAGGTTGGAGGAGGTTGGATACGTGTGAATGAGGAGGCAAATGAGAGAATGAGGTTTGCTTTTGCTTTTAGAAGATATTTGTACTAAAGTGTATAGTAACTTTTGCTTTATCATTTAGTTAACTCATTTGTTTGTGTAGGTGTGGTGAGTCACTAAGGAAACCGGCCCCAAATAGTTAGAAGGGTGCTTTGGTCTTTGTTGACCAACTTAATCACTTATAACATTATATGTTACAAACTAGTTATAAAAATCACTATTCACCAATAACAAGGCACATAGAAGTGAAATTTTTGATTTCCCATTGATATAGCCACCCAAATGTGATACTATATAGTACACATGTTAATTAAAGAGTAATGATGGACATTTAGCCATTCAAAACTCATTTACAAGACAATTTTTCAAAAACGTGCTTTAAGACTTCTTAAAGCACATTTTGTGTTTTAACTTGTTTCCAAGCTTGGTTTTCTTTGGTAATTGATTTAATATTTCATTAACATATTTATAAAGTATAGGTATGACCATTAGGTCTTATACACATTTATCCCAAGCTCAGAGCACATTTTTGCCCATATTGACCTTAAGGTATTTATTTGTGTTTTGTTTGGTTTCATTGTCTACCAAAGTTTCCTAAGGACTTAATTAGCCTTATAAAGTCATAATTAAACATTATCAAGTCTTGGTAGCTCTTTGGGTCCTAACCAAGTTCACTCCAAGCTTAGAGCATGTTTTTGCTCAAACCGTGTCTTAGTGTTTTATTGTGTTTTACCATGGTTTAAATGATTCATTTATGTTTCTAAGGCACTTTTTAGCCTTTAAATACCATAGTTTAACATTTACACAACATACCAAGGTTTGGGGTATTTCAATCTACCCCCCTTAAAAGAACTTCGTCCTCGAAGTTCACATTTCCTTGCATCATTGGACTAGGAAGAATACGGGAATTACTTAGCCATAAAACTTCCATTACCAACCATCTTTCACATCCAACCTCGGACTTAATGGTCCGGGCAACATATCCACCTTATACATAAAATATCATATTCACATGGTAACCTCGGACTCAATGGTCCGGGTACCTTCACCACACTTGCACCCATACAATATCCCTCAGACTCTTAGGTCTGGGTGACATAACCACATTTAGACTCATAGGTCTATGTAACACAACACATTTAGACTCATAGGTCTTGATAGCATACACTTTAGGAGATCACAGTCAGAATAACCTTATCACACATACCAAACAACATGTCATAGCATGTATATCAAACAGAAATACCTTTTCCATCTCTCCATGGGCTCAAGTCCCATGTTGAGTACATATACACTGTGATCCCGCAGAACCCGGTCGCGATGGACACTTTCTGGTCCCCGTTCCTTTGGGAGGTCAAAACATTCACTCAACTTTCAACATATGTACTTCTCATGTCACCGGTCCGAAACAAAGGCTCATACGTCCTCAGCTCGTGAGCAAGTACTACAAAAAATATTCTTTACTAGGTTAAGTATAGGAAGATCTTTTATTCAAAATATTAATCGATTGTTTGAAAACACCAATTGAAAATTCTTTTGAAAACACCATACAACTCCAAGTCCAATTTACGCTCCTTGTATTTTTCTTAACATGGTTGTTTGTGACCACTTACAGGGAGCTTCAAGAGTCACCCAACCCTGATGTGATCAGCATCAGTGTTGAACTATCTTTCCACCCCAATTTGTGTTCGGCTTCCCTTGATCTCATGATAATCAAGTTTCACCTCCCACTTCTTTTCAACCAACAATTAATCCAAGCATATTCCATTTTCTATCTTTGAATCCTTCTAGTCATAATCATAACATCTCCAAGGGATAGAACTCCGTCTATCAATCATCACCCAAATCCAACTTAATTCTCACTAGGTTCTATGTCAGTCTCATAGTCCTTCATAAATCACAACATTGTATATATATATATATATATATATATATATATATATATATATTTATCAAAATACAATACATGGCTTACATTTATGCACCATCGGGGTTTTAGATCCCCGGGAGTTTCTTTACTCCCTTCCACTTGTACTCTCACACACCACTACTAACAAAATAAACACACTTCCCACAATGGTATTCGCATCCTCTGTGCGCAATTACCACAATTTACCCACAAATAATGCGTATGTTTATATAACACACGCGCCAACCATCATAACAATCATTTGTGCTATGCACACCTAGTTCGCGTACACTTGTACGGTAAAACACACTAAGTGGTTTTGCGCTCTACCCCCCTTAAAAGGGATTACGCCCACGTAATCAATCACTGATCATTAGCTTAAAATGGTCTGCCGTCGTGAAGTGTTTTAACTTCCACGCGGTCCATTACACAATGGATTCTGATTAGAGGATCTTAACCATATTGGCGGTTTAGTCCCTAAACCAAGAATTCGCATTGGAGTTGTAACTCATAACCGGTTTCGGTCCTGGCCTGTGAGGCTTTTAGGCATTGATATCTAGCCATCCATTCGTATTCACAATGTATACCCGGTACCTGACGCATGGGCTCACTGGCCTCTGTTGCGCAACCCTGATAATTATAGAGCTAGTTTGCCCCATTCGTTACTGTTACTGTATTGTACATCTCCAATGTATTACCTTTATCGAGGTAACAATGGTTTCTCAACCGACGCATGGTATCTTTTACCCTGAGCGAATTCGGTGAGTTTCACGATTTTCCATCCACTTCTCCAACAGCTTACAGCGTATACTACTAGGTAATTCACAACGATTGACTTGCTTCTACCGACTTACTGTCGGTTGAGATTGAGCTACTACCTAGTGTGTAGTGCTCTCTCAGCTATTTACAATATTTGGGGTATATTCCATACCGATATTTGGCAGTTAGTGCTATTGTAGTCACTTACTGTTAATCATGTCTCCACATTCGGTTTTGTACAAGTATCCATTTATTGGTGCGGTCTTGCATTACCTATGCATCGGCCATTATAGCATTATTCTTCCACCATCAACATGTTTCCAATTCCTAGCTATCCCCTCGATCATTATTTACTGCGCAAGTGCAATACCAAAACACTCAGTCATACAGAGTGCAGAGGCGTAAACTCTTGACAGTAAATCCCTTATGCGATTGCGATAGGAATTTTCACTGAATCCTTATCATCTAAACTAACACTTGCCACCGGCTTACTGCTCGGTTCATTTGCTATCACTTACTGTTGTATCTCCACTGGGGTTACTCACAACTTTGCTTACTCACCATTTATCATCTAACCATCCTCATACAACGGTCGCTCATTGCGCACCGTGTCCTTACTCATTATATAATACATCAACTTACACTGCATCCGCTATTATATTAGCTTCCGTCATTATACTGGGTTTATCTGGCCACTTATTTGGCTGATTTTTGAATATATTACTATTTTTCCCTTGAGCGTTGTTCGCTACACATTTAGCTTCACACACCTATGGTGATTGCTATCAACTTATCACACTTCCTGCGTACACAACTGGTACGAGCACTTCCTTTCATATCATTTTATTCCAATCATCCTGGGGTAATAACTACGTGGTCCATACTCCACATATTTCCTGTACTTGATTCACATAACTACCGCTTCTGCGGTCTCACCATATCGAGAGGTATCGCCACTCTTAATGCAGTGGTTCGCTTACCACTTTATTCACTTATACCACATAAACTTCTACCATCAATCGAATTTATATAACATATCTTGTTTATGGCTTATAAGCCTTATTGGCCTTGAGCTGGGCTCGTTGTAGGCTGTCCACACATGTACTTCTCTTTACAATATTACATGTTTAGAGGTTGTAGTGGGCTCCATGACAAGGTCGTTGCATTCCGTTTCCTTTCATGGAATGCCCCTTAGTTTGTCAGTCCGTCTCCTGACAACTTATGTCTAAACTGGGTGTTAATTTCAAACCCTTGTGTTTCAATTATTCTTCATCCAACAATGTTTAATCCAAATACCCCTCAAGGATTGCTCCTGGTGTTGTTAAGGTATGCCACTACATCTGGTTCACAGTTATTGGTACAGTCATTTAGCCGCGCCTTTTTGCGTTCTTCACTGGTTATTATTTTCTTCTGTGAAGGTCATCATTTTCTAATAATGTAGGTACTCATTTTGGGAATTTCATCCCGTCCCTTGCACTTTACTGGGTCCACACTAAGCTGGGTCACCATTCCAGCTTCCACGTTTATCCCTGGGGATCCTTAAGTCATATAAGCCGTCTTTACACTCAGTTGGTGCACTTCGCACCTCCTGACTCTTAACATTTCCCTGAAAGGAATTGACTAATTCCTTTAGTTTCGTTAACTTAACTGAGTTCCTTAACTTCAACTGGTCCTTGTAATCTCTAGCTTTCGTTTGATTTATACTGCTGACCGTAGACGGAGTCGACTACTTCCCGTGTTTTCGGACTCTACCCCGTATACATATATGGGGTATCATACTGATACATTGCTACTTACCCAACTAACCTATAAGTAGGTCTGTCAGGCCCACATGCTCCTATCGGAGTGCGGTCGTCCCACAACACAGTTGGTACACTCGTAGTGTCCGTCACACGCCTAGGTGAAGTATTCGTTGTCAACTATCCCTTATATTGTCCGTGACAACATTCATTCCTTGCTTCCCGAACTTAATCGAGGGAAGGTTTATCCACTGTTGTATCCTTGTCAATTGCCTCTGGTTTCACTGGTTTGGTTTAAAAGAAGGTTGGAAAGAAGTGTTGGTTTGGAAGAAATCGGTTTTGAAAAGAAGGGTTTGAATAAATTTGGGTTTGAAAGAAAATTTCCATGGTTTCACAACATCTTCTTACCTAGCCAAGTCTAGCTTCTTGCTGACTGGTGTACTTCCAATTACAAAGGTCAGGCTGTTAAGCCTCTTCCATGGTTATAATGTTCACACTTAACTTTCGTGGTACTTTACTAAGTACTCTGTAGTGGTTATAAATTTTCCCGAATAGCCCTGTTATAGAGCACTTGCTATGGCAAGTGCGCCATGCTAACTGGCTATCGGTTTAATCACATACCAGTTTTGGTATTATTTTTACCATACTGTCATCAGTGGCCTTGTTGGCCCTCACTGATCTTACTGTCTTGATAATAATTTCTCTAGGTGACTTCTCACTGTCTTCACATAATAAGCATTAACTAGGGTGTTTTCCCATTCTGGGACCCCTTTTCTTAGTATTGTATCCTCTTGTAGCCCATTCCACGTATTTGGGCACTACGTTGTAGTCCCCTTGCCGTTGGTACACCGTGGGTGTGTTATTTATTAACTGTGGTCCCGTAGACCTCGTCTCGGTTTTAACTAATCCACTTCTTGCCTGTTGCACGGTAGGTGCGTTGCAAGCTGGTCATTCTCGACTGCTCTCATGTCGACCCAGGTTGCTGGAAATTCTATTCTTTCTATACACAAGATCCTTCATTCATTGCTATGAAATGCGGTTAACATTGTTCGGATGGAGACCCGTCTCCGGGATTCCCAGTTTTCCGGATCTACCATATGACAGGTTCTCCGTCTCTAAAGGTATTTAATAGCAGCCAGATCGGGGATTCCCGAGTAAGAGTGGACTCCACTCTCTGGCGTTCCTTCCCAAGTTATAAAACAGGGATTGTGGAGGGCGGGAAGGATACTGTAGGTTTCCAGTATTCACTGGTAGTTCCTATCTAGCGTATCTCTCACGCTAATCACTCAACCCTTAACCCAAAGTACTTAAATCCTAACTCGGTATTTCCTAAGCTCTCGTAATTCAGTCATCAGAGCGATACGTCGCTCTGATACCACTTTTTGAACACCCCATCCAACAACAAACACAATAATAACAATCTGCAGCGGAAACTCAACTCAACTCATCATTACTTATTCCAATGGTGTTTACAACTCCTTAACCCACCCCGTGGCTAACAAGGCTAATACATGTACATTGTATCGGTCTGATGGACGAGATTCCCGAGCAACTACACAATACAATCTTCATTCCATCCTCAATACTTATTATATACATACACTCCCCCTGTACCGAGTATTTACAACTACTGCCGATAACAACTTCGGTCTTACTACGCCTATCATACTCACGCCATTTAAATGGCTACCCATGTGTAAACATCTGCCCCGTCCTACTCTCGAACGGATTCCAGCTCCTTGTACCTGAAATAGAAAAGGAGAGAAAGGGTGGCCCCCAAGGGGCTCAGCACCTTTGCTGGTATGGTAATCCCGCAGCCCACATGCTACCGGGGCCACGCACGACTAATTGTCGTCTTAGCATGCAGTTGATTTATTTAAAACATGCATACAAACCATTACATATCCACATAATATTTCGCCTCAATGGGCTCAACCAATAACCAACACATCCACACTTAACCAACCATCCAATGATTCCTTTAACCCTAGAGTGGCTCCCTCCAAAACGGAGCTACTCCTTAACAGACGACATGTACCCATTAATCGGGTTTCCTTAAACGCCTCTTGACACAACCTGGGATTCATTTACTGATCCACACATTCCATATCCTACCACATAACTCATTCCGCACATAACAAAACATAACAACCTTTCTGTTTCGACGTACATATGATGGCATCGCATCCATTTAAAACATCAATATATTACTATACCATAGCATAGCAAGGGAATTTGCATAGCACCATAACATTACATAACACCATAAAATCGGTCTCACAAGGAACCTTCCACCATATTAGTATACCATGTGAGCCTAGGGATTTTTGCCAATCCCATGTTAAGCTCGTTCCATCCTCGTTACCGTCCGGTTATATAGAACGGTTTAACTTATACCCAAGGTGAGTCGGATATAGTAATCCCAAGCACACCGAAATAACATACGTATGCCCTGTGGCCCGACGTGAGTCAGTAACTAGCTTTGGATAAGCTAAGGGAAGGTAGAAACCAAATTGGAATACCACCTATAATACACCAAGAGAGCCGAACCGGATAAGATAACGACTCCCGTCCATCACACGCTGGCCGGACAACCGACTCCTCACCCCCCATTTACATATACACTTATAAATAAGTAGTTAGGAATCCATTATGGAGCCTACCACATCCACACACCATACGGTATCATAACCGAGTTAAGCACACAAGGGAGGTTCACACACTTGCATACAACAACATATCCAACTAACTCACACTAGCCGTGGTTAGCACGTTCCCAAGGTTTGGGCCGTCAACTCCGAATACCGATCACTCATGTGTCCTAGTTTTGGTTAGCTAAGGTTTACACATACTTGAGGGTTAAATGGTATCGGAGACCAAATTCGCCACATAAATGAATTACTATAAACTCATTACATGTTTTAATCTTACAAGGTGGCAAACACTCAAGAAAACATATTGGCATACAAGCGGTGTAATCCGGTAGGACGCAGGTTGCAAGAAAACCATACCTGTCACCGGAGTCCACTTTACCACGTCCACTTATGTTCCTCGAGCAATTCTCGAACAACTGTTAACATCACATGTGTTTTTATTAACATTGGGGTAACATGTTTGTTTAAAGTCTAACGCTTATAACTTTTCCCCGTTAACTTGGTTAAATAACTTTACATTTTTAAACGTTTACTTCGCATCTTAATAATACAACCTTTAGCCCACTTTATTGTCATTAAAACTCACCTAACATGTCCTTAACATCCTTATAACATCATTACCTACCAATCCCCATCATCACATTTGATTTCATAACCTTAAACCATGTTTTTGGTCCGACCGACCCACCGTCCGACCCAACCTTCTGGGTCGGTCCATTACAGAACCCTTTTACTTCCTTATAAACATGCCCGTCCGACCCACGTCCGACCCACCGTTCTGGGTCGGTCCATGTGCGAACATTTTCCTTCCTTTGAAACTTGACCGACCGACCCATGTCCGACCCACCCTTTTGGGTCGGACCATTACCGAACACATTCCTAACATCTAACAGAGGCTCGACCAACCCAAAAACTGGGTCGGCCCCTGGGTCGGTCGCCTCCTAATCTTACCCAAACTTTGCCAATCTTCACCAAACTTCTCCTAAGGCCTCTTAATGCTTCCTAACAACATTTGGTAACCTTATATCCACATACAACATCCATGAAACTCATTTTCTAACTCCTTAAGCCTTTACTTATTTCCTTGTAAAATTTCCTTAACACTTTCAACATTTGTACTAGGTTCCTAAATGGTGTTTCTCCCCTATCATGACTACTATCCCAAAATACTTTTTCTCATCTTAACATCATCTCTTAAGCATTATCTTCTTACTAATAAATCTCCTTTTTACATCATACCTAAACATCACTTGTTCCTTGAACATCAACATTCCTAAATCTTAAACAACTCCTCCAGGCTTAAATACATTCTAAAACACACATTGAATTCCTAGAACTTCCAAGACAACACCTAAATCCTTGCCTCACTCTAAATCACCTTAATACATGTTTCCTTCTCAAGTAAACATTCATTCACCTTTAACCCTTCCTAGTTCACCAAAACTCACTTACAACACTTAGAACTTCTTACACATTTCCCAAATTTGGCCATAGCTTCTCTTGTATATACTCACATCCAAACACTTAGGTTTTTACCTTATTTCACTCAAGAACACCTAAAATCCATCAAACACATTTTATACACAAACTTCACACATTTGCACTACATCACAATATAGTGCATAACTTAAATTGCTTGGCACTTAGGCCCTTAAATAACATGGCTCTTAGGCCCTTAAATTGCATAATCCTTAAACACTGAATTTCCCACATAAATAATGCCTTTGACCTGCAAATACACCCAACAAAACATATTCCTTTAATAAACTCCTTGAGAGCCTTTTACTAGCTCATTTACCATTTGCTCTTAGGGTTTTAACAAGCATCATAAGCTTATTTCTCCTAAGGCATTAATCCACATTGAGATAGCTGTTTACCTCTTTTCCTCACAATTTCCTTCTTGTTTCCTTGTAAAACCGGTAAGGCATTTGGTTCCTTGCCAACAACTAAACAATATACCAACATTGAAATGAGTATATAAGCTTTAAGCTTTATCTCATTGTAAACCCTAGTTACATATATTGTTTTAACACATCAAGGTAATTGTTTTACCTTGAATGGAAAGAGAGCTTGAATGAGTATCAAGAGAGGACTCCTCCTTGCCCTTGGAAGATTCAAATGAAGCTAAACAAGCAAGATAAATACACCATTGTGAGGTGAATTTTCGGACAACATGAAAACATGGAGGAAACATGGATTTTCTTTGAGTTTCCTTACCTTGAAGCAAAGGTGACCAACAAGGCATAAAAATATTAGCTCAAGCTCCTTCCATGGAAGTCTCCTTGGCACCGAAATGGTGGTTTTGAAGTTTTGAAAAGACAAGATTGTAGAGCTTGACTTAACTAAGAGAATGGTGGTCTTGAAATTGAATTTGGACCATGGAGCTAGAAGATACAAGAGATCAAAGATGGAGTTTGGTGTGGTACTATTGCAAACCGTAGAAGAGAATGAAGAAGAGAGGTTGGAGGAGGTTGGATACGTGTGAATGAGGAGGCAAATGAGAGAATGAGGTTTGCTTTTGCTTTTAGAAGATATTTGTACTAAAGTGTATAGTAACTTTTGTTATCATTTAGTTAACTCATTGTGTTTGTGTAGGTGTGGTGAGTCACTAAGGAAACCGGCCCCAAATAGTTAGAAGGGTGCTTTGGTCTTTGTTGACCAACTTAATCACTTATACATTATATGTTACAACTAGTTATAAAAATCACTATTCACCAATAACAAGGCACATAGAAGTGAAATTTTGATTTCCCATTGATATAGCCACCCAAATGTGATACTATATAGTACACATGTTAATTAAAGAGTAATGATGGACATTTAGCCATTCAAAACTCATTTACAAGACAATTTTTCAAAAACGTGCTTAAGACTTCTTAAAGCACATTTTGTGTTTTAACTTGTTTCCAAGCTTGGTTTTCTTTGGTAATTGATTTAATATGTTCATTAACATATTTATAAAGTATAGGTATGACCATTAGGTCTTATACACATTTATCCCAAGCTCAGAGCACATTTTTGCCCATATTGACCTTAAGGTATTTATTTGTGTTTTGTTTGGTTTCATTGTCTACCAAAGTTTCCTAAGGACTTAATTAGCCTTAAAGTCATAATTAAACATTATCAAGTCTTGGTAGGCTCTTTGGGTCCTAACCAAGTTCACTCCAAGCTTAGAGCATGTTTTTGCTCAAACCGTGTCTTAGTGTTTTATTGTGTTTTACCATGGTTTAAATGATTCATTTATGTTTCTAAGGCACTTTTTAGCCTTTAAATACCATAGTTTAACATTTACACAACATACCAAGGTTTGGGGTATTTCACCGTTCACCGTAGACTGTACTTGTTTAGTTCCCGGTCAACGTCTGGTCAAACAATGTCCTAGAAATAGGATTAATCTGAGAGTGTTAATTTATGTAACTCTCTATAATAATTTTATTGTTTCATGAAACGATTTCATATTCGTTATTTCATGTGAGGTTTATTCCTTTATATTTAGGTAGTTCTTTTAACCTCTTTCCCTTATAATTAATTAAGGTACTTACATATTCCCAAAACATGTAGTCCTAACTTATAAGACTTATATTGTGTGGTAATTTCTTTTAATTACCTTATGATTGGATGTATAACTTATTTGTCACTCCTTGTGGTATTTCTAAATCTTTTAATGTATAAATATATATACATATTTATTCACGCACTATATTTGTTATTTATTTTTAATTGTCTAAGTGACATAACAACGTTATAATTCCTTTTATATGTCACACTTGGACATTATGTTCTTATAATTCTTTGTTATTCTCCTCTTAACCATAAATAATATTTATTGGTTACAATTAAATTCCTTATAACTATATAATCATAGTTTTAATCCCTTAATCACTTATTCTCATTCCCTTTTGATTTACTTGAAAATCTAAAATATATATATTTCACACACATGTATTATTTATGTTACTTATATATATAATTGTCTAACTGACATAACCTCTTAATAAATCTCAATTTATATTTACATGTCATACATGGACATGTTATTCCCATATCTTTTATTAATTACTAACTAACCCAAAATAGTATTATTTCTTTTACAAGTAAATTACTTGTACTCGTATATCATATAGTTTTAATTTCATAAATCCTTAAATCATAATTTTCTTTTCTAAATTCCTTAAATATCCATATAGGACCTACAAATATTTTTAATCTCATAGTTACAACATACTTTTCGGTTAATATATTATAACCTCATTTATTTCTTAAACTTTACATTAAACTCCAAAACACATTATATTACATAGTTTTATTTCCTTAAATAATTAATTCACTAAACCACCACCATAAATTTAGTAATTATTATTTGAACACTTTAACTTTTATAAATCACCAACTAGCCTCATTAATTTTCGGCTTTGTCTTAGAATTTCTTATAATTACTCTTTAACCCCAAAAACTTTACATCATTTATATATTCACTTATAAACTATAGTTTTAATATTTAATTTCCTTAATAACCAAGTGGACACTTATATTTCTACAAATTGTGAATTCGCCCCATATAAAATCTTATTTTATATTTAAACTCTTATAAATTTTATATTCACCCCATAACTTTTATAAACTTAATTTCTCATGTCATAAATCATTTTAACTTAAAGTTTTCGGTCAATATTTTGACCATAGTCTAATTTCACACTTAATACATTAATATACCCATAAACTTATGTGTTTCTCGGTTTTACACCAAACCTTTTAAAATTTACATTTTAACCACATAACTTATTAAGCTAGCCATATAAATACTTGTAGCTATTCTAATATTCCCAAAATTTATAATCTAAGTTAATATGCTTATATATTTCGAAAGTCACCAATTTAAACATTTTATGTTCGGCCTTAATTAAATATTGACCATATGATTTTTAAACTTGATTCAAACATTATAATAAATACATATAAATGTATATAAGCCATATAACACTTCCAAAAATTATGCTAATGACTTAGAATGATTATAAACTCAAAATAGAGCAATTAATACTTAAATATTTCGGTTTGAATATATGTGTATCCTAATTAATTTTTGTGACACATCTTTATACCTTAAGGTAATAATCTTACCTTATATGTTATAAATTATTTTATTGACATTATAGTCCATATATTTTCGGCCTTAATTTATTTAAAGGTTACACTAAATTTTATATCAAAGTTTGAAACTTAAATCAACCTTAAACTTAATAAACCTTAATTATATATACTTACTTCTTAATTCAAGATAATTCTTGTACTTGATTTCTCCTTGAATCCCAAGCTCTCCAAATGCTATTTTGATGAAGGTATTTTCGGCCACCTTATACACATGTTGGAGATCTATTTGTTAGACTTCTAACAAGAATTTATAAATAATGTTTGTAGTAATTTTACAAGAGTTTACCTTAGGAATTTTTCAAGGAATTTTTGGTAGACCTTGAGAGGATTGTAGATCTAGATTTCCTTCATGAAATGATGAAGAGAATATAGGTTTAGAAGCTCAAGAATTCGTCACTAATTATAGACACCATATGGAGGTAGATTGGGATCACCATATCTTACCGAAATTTCCAGATTGCGCACTCTCTGTTGTTTTTGTCACCCAGAACTGAAATGACCACGAAAATTAATGATCCTTATATGCCTGGAAAGCTAATTCAAAGAGGAACAACTTTGATGTTGAGAAGATTTTGAGAAAACTTACGGAAAATTCATAATATCTCCCGAACTGAGACCTATTGAACAGATTTCTGCTGTGAACCACTTCGCCTTCTTTTGTTCACCCAGAACTGAATACACCATGAAAATTTATGTTCTTTATATGTATGGAAAGCTAATTCGAAGAGGAACAAGTTTGATGTTGGGAAGATTTCGAGATAACTTACTGAAAATTACAGAATCTCTCCCGAAGTCAGACCTCTTGAACAGATCTGCTACTTGACTCTTGCTTTGTAAAATTAGCTAGGAATTTTGTCATAGAATGGAGTTAGAACTCAAACCTCCATTGTTGGAGCTTAAAGCTAGGAAAGAAGAAGAAGAAAAGAGAGCAAGGAGCTTACCAATTCGTTCATGTGAAAGGCAAATGGAAATGAGGCTTACGTAGAACCTAAGAAGATTGAAATGAGAGGAATTTCTTTTGACAAAAATAATGTCATTTCATGTATTATTTTCCTTAGTTTATTTACATGTTTATTGGCTCAATAAATGGCCTTTTCTCATTGTATACCATCGGCCATGTGACAAGGAATCAAGACAAAGTTTGTTTGATTATTGGAAGAAGAAGACAAGGCATGAGTTAGGTGAGTGTTTTCTTTTGAATTATCAAAGTAGAATACATGTCATATTGTCCTCATTCTCCTTGTCATTTCGGTAATGAGCTGCTACTTTCCCATCTGATTTTTGATGATTAAAACTTTAGAACATGGCTAGGTTAGCTAGGTATTTTATTTGAATTTTTATAAGGCAATATAGCCTTCTCTTCATGCTCAATTTTCGGACATATAGTGCTGTATAGGACAATTCATTTTGTCTATTTTTGACTTGGAATTATGCTTAGTAGGTAGAGTATTCTTTTGGATATTTAATGAGCAATCCTCCCCCTTTATTCCTGCATAATTCGTAAGTCACAAGAGGTAGTAACATGGCTTGTTTTGTTTGATTCTAGCAAGTTGTATAAAGTAGATGCTAGTTGTTACTTTTGAGTTTTTAATTTCATTGTTGTAATATAAGCTAACCTTCTTTGCTTTTCCTGCAGGTCATACGATAGTGAGGGCTACAATTGCCTGATTTTATTTGTCATATTATCATATAACACATGCTAGATGAGTCATTATCTACTAAGACAATATTTTTTTGCAAAAAGCTAGCCAAATATGGCATATATTCACGCATGGTATGGGGCTCATGTGGGATTAATTTTTCCTTTGATTTTTGTTACACTATATTGTACTAAGACCATACTAATATGTGTAATAGGTTCCAGCATTTAATTGGTACATTTTTATTATGGTAGAAGATGAAACTTTTAAGGTAAAAATGCTGATTTTAGGTAGCTTTTTGTCTCAAAAATCGCCCCTATTTGTACTATGAATTTAGTACTTCCATCAATTGATTTAGATGGTCATTTTATCCCCTTTTAATACTGTCAACTCGTGGCTCCTCAAAAATTTCAAGGTAATTGCGTAAAACGCATTTTCGTGACACCCGAAGGTGCGTTTTTGTGCTTTAAGGATTTTTCTGGAAATTAATTAGTCGCTATGACTTCCAAGTGTTTATTGACATTGTTTATAGTCAATAATAATATATTAAGGTGTTACATTGAGTTATATGGGGTTATATCAACCCGTGACATAATTTACGGGCCATCGGGACACTCCCGGGCCAAAAAGGAGCGCTAAGAAATCCTCCTGTGGTTTTTGCTGAATTTTGAGAAACCACTTCGTGGGTTCTCTTTAGAATAATTAATAATGATGTTAGGAACTCTAGGAATTAATTTTATAGGAGTTCGTGCCACCTCGGCACTCCTCCGGACTTTTCGTGCTTTAAGGAGCGGGCGTGAGCACTCCCGAGCATTTTGCGTATTTGACTGAATATAGCCTAAGGAATATATTTATATATTCATATAATGAGTGTATGACCATTTGGCTTAAGTTTTAGAAGGTCATGCTTGATCACATGTTTCTAAGGCGTTTTAGCGTTTATGGAGAAACGACTACTTTTACGTAACGTTCTCATGCATGGGTTTGCATGCGTACGTGAAATGATTTATATTTGAATTATTTTCCATTAAATAATGGTTTAATAATATTAATTAGATTTGGGGTATTTCAGTAAAAATAAAAAT
The DNA here is from genome assembly GCA_023374045.1 of Limonium bicolor. Lineage (NCBI taxonomy): Eukaryota > Viridiplantae > Streptophyta > Magnoliopsida > Caryophyllales > Plumbaginaceae > Limonium > Limonium bicolor. Next base: position 19,899 of record JAIOTZ010000650.1, read on the forward strand.
CTGACTCTTTTCCATTGAGAGTCACGTTTTTACTGCCTCCCCTCTCTTATCTCTAATGCCCACTTTACAAAAGGTAAAGTAATAAAGTAAAATAAAGTACATATCCCCTTTTTGACATTCTCTCTCCTCCATTCTCTACTCCCCTCACATTTTTTTCTTCTTCCTCCAGACCTCACTCTCTGTTTTCTTCTCCCATGGCGATTTCACAAAGCTCTCACCAGCTCCACCTTCATCTTCCTTGTTCAAGCCCTAAACAATGTTAAAACAATAAAAAAAATTACATATTCTTGCTCACCTCATCTTGGAGCTGCTTTCCCTCCTTTCAAAATCCAAAAATATTGAAGTTGAACTCCATGGCTGTAGCTCCAATTGAAGGAAAGAACACCATTTCTTGAGCTAGACAACCCCTTGGTTGTTCTAAGGTAAGAAAATCTCCAATACACCTTCTTTATCCTAGTTTCCTTTCATGGCCGATTTTTCCAGATTTTAAATCTCATTTCCCTCCTTGTTCTAGCCTTGTTTTATATTCAAGAAGGTGTTGGTGCTTGCTCCTTTGATTACCAATGCATTTTTAAGGCAAATTCACATTTCCGGGATTGGTCCGGGTTTGTAACCCCGAACACAAACCCGGACCAGTCTAAAAATGCTCCAGAATGTGTTTTTAAGTGTTGTGATGATGGGGAAGTGAATGGTAATGGTTTTAGATGATGATTAGGCCTAGTTTGGTGACTTTTAAAGGCCATTAGAAGTATAAACAAGTGTGAGAGTGAATGTGTAGGTTGTGAACTTAAGATCACATAAGTAAGTTAAGGATAACGGGACAACGGGGTTAAGTATAGGAGTAATAGAAGTTTACATACCGTAAGATTTTGATGTTAATAGAAACATTTGAAATAATACCAGTTGTTTGGAAACTACCCGGGAAGCATGAGGTGACGCGTTGGAGTAACTCCTCGGGAACACGGTAGAGTAACCCATGTTGTAAGGTATGATTTTCTTGCAACCTATGTCCTACCGGGTTACACCGGCTTGTATGCCTATTTTATTTTCTGAATGTTTGCCACCTTGCAAGATAAAGCATGAAATGAGTTTACAGTAATTCAATTATGTGGCGTACTTTGTTCTAATACCGTTTAACCTCGAATATGTGTTAAACTGTAGTTAACCGACCTTAGGATCACATAAGAGATCGGTATTCGGAGTTAAATGCCCCAACCTACGGGAGTGTTCTAACTACGACTATCCGTGCATTATTTGTTTAATGTGGCTGTGTGTGATGTGTGTTTTCCTCTTCGAGTATGTAGTTGAGTAACGATTTTTGCTATGAACATGTATTTCTAGAGGTATCTTACCTCCCTTGTGTGTTTAACTAAGTTGCAACACCATATGGTGTCATGATGTGATAAGTTCCATAAAGGAACTTCTAACTAATGTATAATTGGGGGGGTGAGGAATCCGGGTGTCTGGTCGCGCGCGTATGTATGGGAGTTGATATCTATATTTGGTTCAACTCTCTCCCTTGTTCGGTTGTTTTCCTTCTCGGAATTCAATTTCCCACGAGCCTATAGCTGGCTCTCCTACCTTGACTATTATTTGGGGCTAGGGGGATATGTGTATGGCGTGATCGGGCCTATATTATTGCCGACACATCTAAGTAAAGTAAATGTGTACGGTGTGCTCGGAGCTATATTATATCCGACACATATTAAGTAAAGTATACGTTCTCCAAGAAGAACAATAAGTTATTATGTTATGAGTTCAACACGAGAACAAAATTTTTCTCTAGGCTCTAATAAGTTGGCTAACCCATATTTCGGTCTGAGTCCTCACGAGACTCTTCCTGAGCCTTGTTGTGTGTATGTTAAAGTGTTTGTATGTTGTTGTGTTGAGTACATTGATTACCGATACCAAACCCCACGTTAGTATAAGAAGTAAGTTTGTGTAACCCGAATTGACGGGTAAGTGTTAACCAATAAGAACGGAGCCCTTGAAGTAAAAACCCTCATGGTCTAAAGACCAAGTAAAGTGATTTAGTGAACGTTAATGTGTTATACTTGATAACCGTGTTTATGTGTTGATTACCTGTTGTTTGTAATGTGTGTTTATAGTTTTTATGCATGATTTAAATATAATCAACCGCATGCTCACACAACAATTAGTTGTGCGTGGCCCGGTAGTATGCGGGTTGCACGTTTACCATACCAGCAAAGGTTTTGAGCCCCTTTGGGGCCACCCATTACTTTTCAGGTACAAAGAAGTCGCCTTTCGTTCGAGAGTAGGACGGGAATGGCGGAGCAGGGGTAGTGTATGTTGTGTTAGGCGTATTTGTTAGTAAAGTGAGACCGAACTTGTATCGGTAATGGAATGTAATAGACTCGGTAGAGTTGGATTGTAATGTATATGTTTTCAGTTTAGAAATGGAATTGTAATGTAATGTTAAGTGTAGCGCTTGGTACTCTAGTCTATCAGACCGGTACATTGTGTAAGTATTAGCCTTGTTAGCCACGTGGGTGGCTAACGGCGTGTAACATCGCCCCTTTTGATTAGTGTTTATGATGTATTTTCCGCTGCATTTACTGGCTAAGTGTGGAGTTTATAGTTGGGGTGTTACAGCGAGTGACTAACCAAACGTTATTCTATCGTGAGTTGATCTACAATATTCGGTTAGATCATAACCTCAAATAAGGATGGTTAGTTCACACACAATGTAGCAAGATATACAAATGCAATAAATGTTTTCGTGCCTTTATCTTATTAGGTCGGTGCACATAAACAAGTAGCACACAAGCCAAGTGTAACTCAGTAGGACACAGATTGCAAGAAAACCATACCGTTCACCAAGGAATTACTCTAGTGTGTTGTCTCACGCTGCACAAATAATTCTCAAACAACTGGTAACATTCCAAGCGTTTCTATTAATGTCAAGGCAATACGGAAATTAAACGACTAGTACACCCGTATTTAACCCCGTAATCCCTTTTTACCTCAACTTTACTCATGTGATCATAAGTTCTCAACTTTCACATTCAATCTTACACTTGTTTAATCATCCTAATGACCTTTTCATGTCCCCAAACAAGTCTTAATCATCATCTAATACCATTACCAACCAATCCCCATCATTTAGTTACCTTTAGACACTCACAGTGGAATTTTTAAGGGGGTCCGGGACTTGGTCCTTACCCTTACTCCCGGACCAGTCCAATACAGAAATCCTCGGGTGAAAATTAATCATGGTCCGGGACCTTGTCCTAGTCTTTAGTCCCAGACCAAATACAGGAATTCTTCTCGGTTGATTTTAGAGGGGTGGTCCGGGTCTTAATGTAAGACCTAGGTCCCGGACCATCCCTAACTTGCTATTCTCGACAATTTTTCACATGTGGTCCGGGACTACATACAAGGAGTAGGTCCCGAACCCTGCTACACTGTAGCATTTTAACAGTTTCTAATGCTATCCTAACTTGTTTCGTTGCCCATTTCTTTCCCCATCGTTCCACATATTTCCTAGCATGTTCTAATATCATAATCACTCATTAAACCTCCTTAATCCATTGCTCAAACTATCACTTAATCCTTGATGAGTTATACCAATTTTCATTCTCACTTTCTGCACTTGCAACTTAGTTTCTAAGTTCTAAGATACACATTTGCTCACCATTTTACTAACTCAATTGTTTCACCTACAATTGCTTATGCCCCATGCACAATTTCCTTTCCTTTACACTTTCTACTCCATTACCCAAGTCCATTCATTACTTTCAATGTCTTATACATTAGTTCATCTCTAGCAATCCAAGACACTTCTACATCATATTTGCTACAGATTTTTGCTTCAACCCAATCCACTCCTTCAACCAACATTTTAGGGTAATTAATTAACCAAATTAATCCCTACTAACTTCTAGTTAACTTTAGGCTCTTTAAACTTATATCATCACCTAAACCACTAGATTCCTACAGAATTTTTGCCATAGTTCCTCTACTATTCTAGCATTCCCAAATGCACAATTTTCTCTTCCTAATCAATTCCAACTAACCAAATCCTTAGTAGATTCTACCAGCACACAAATTCACTCAATTCTCATCAATCACATTGCAATGCAATAATCTTAAACTTAGCCACTTAAATCAAACAGTAATTCACCATTGCATTAAGCATATACCACAATTCTCTCTTATAGCAATTAAGCACATTTCCAGCACCTATTTTGGTTCATCTTTTAATTTCTCATCCCATAATCTCAAAAGCATTAAGGATAGACATTAAGGTAGTTTATTTACCTTAAGTTCTCAAGTTCCTCTCTTCACTTTTCTTTCCTCCTCGCTTCTTGTTCTTTTCTTTCTTCTCTTGCTCTTGATTAAAAACCGGCCAATGGGGAGTTTACTTGCTAAGCTATAGACCAATGCCCAAGGAAACAATAATCACTAAGTAATTACTTAAGCTCTAGAAATAACCCTAGAATACAAGGGAAGTGTTTAAAGCACAAAAATGAGGATTACCTTCTAACTTCCAATGAAGTATTTTCGTAACTAAACACGCAAGGCTCCAGTTATTCTCTTGAATGTGAAACAGAGCTAGCACAAGGAGGAGAAAAGGGGGTTCAAAACCTGGAAATTTTCAGTCATAAAAGGGAGCTAGGAAAGAGATGTTTTAAGCTTTTCCTTACCATAAACCAACCAAGGAATGTCCTAGCTCAAGAGGTGCTGCTTCTTCCATCAAGTAGAGCTCCAGCCATGGAGTTCAACTTCAATGTTTGGAGATTTTAAGAGGTGGAAAAGAAGCTCCAAAGCAAGACAAGCAAGAATATCTAAATTTTGTGTTGTTTTGGCTTTGTTTAAGCCTTGAACATGGAGAAGAAGCTCAAGCTGGTGGAGAGTTTCACAAATCACCAGGGAGGAAGAAGAGAGAGAAGTGGTTTTTTGGAGAAGTAAGAAAAACAGAAGAAGAAGAAAGAATGGGGGAGAGATAATCTCAAAAAGCTATATATTATTTTGCTTTATTACTTTTGTCTCTTCTAACTAATAAGAGACCAATTTGTTGAGAAAAAATGTGGGTCACACTAGAATAAGGGAGGAGGTGCCAGCTTTTAGAGAATGGGGAAGGAGGGCATTTTGGTCTTTTAGCAAATAACACCCATAAGTCCCCGTTTGATACTATTCATCAATCTGAGCCTTTTTCTGGATTTTATTCTTTTGTATAATTTTAATGGTTCTTAGACCTTCGTTAGTGTTTAATTATAGTTACATGATTGAATATAATACATTCAAGTCATTTAAACCACTTAAAGTCACATTTTCCCGGGTTTTCCTGAAAAATGTGCTTTAAGGCTTCATTTGCGTTTTTAACCCACTATATGATTCGTTTTCTTCGGAAATTGTTCCCACATGTTCTTAGTGAGTAAATAAGTCTTAGGAGTCCTTCTAGTACCCTGGTTAAGTTCATATGCCCCTTTAGTTGCTTACGCACGCTTTTACGTTTTGTGCCTTTTAAGCATTTTCCTTTTTTTGTTTTACTTTCTTCACCAATGTTCATTTTAGGCCTCTAAATATCATATTAGGATAATTAATCACCATTTTAAGTTAGAGGTATTTCAATAGCGTAGAATAGGAATGTTCCTTGTTCACTAGTTAGGGTTGCAAAATTACCGTGATTGAAGGGAATAAATAATGGTGCGGAGCATGTATGTTCCTTGTTAGCCATCGTCAGTGCAGAGAATGAAGAATGTCCCAGAGCATGTATGTTCCTTGTTCGTGAGTTAGGGTAGCAAAATTATTGTGAGTGAAGATAATGAATGTGGCAAGGAGCATGTATATGTTATTAGTATTTTTATTTTTATAATACATTCGGGTGAGTGGGTCGGGTGAATGGGTCGAGTGGCGGGTGAACAATGTTCACCCGTCACCCGACCCGCACCTGTTTTTCACCCGTTTTGGCAGGTCGGGTGAAATGGGTACCTGTCAAGAATTTTCATCCCTAGTAAGTGTGTAAAATACTTTTGCGTTCATTCTTGAAAATGTGCACACTTCTGATCAAAAATAATTAAGTAGCTTAGCTTCTAGAAGAAATACTATTTGCGTTCAGTCTACCGACTAAGCAGCCTTACCGCTTGTTGTAGGGAACAGTCACATGTCACCTTGGAAAAAAAATAACATATCAGCATATTAATACACCAAATGAAGAAGGATTCATGAAACATAAACATAATCATAAGTGTTAGTGGCGAGCATCAACATAATGATTTTCATTTTGAAATTAAGAAAATCACCGTCAGAATTATGTTCCCCTAGATTGAAGAATTCAGAAGATAAACAAGTGACCACTACATTTGTCCCTAAAGTAATGGAACAAATCGATTTTGATAAAAAAAATTGCTCAATCAAAATCAGTAGATTGAAGACTGAAGAACGCAAAAGCAGCACAACAGATAAAATTCAGTAAAAAATCAGTAATATTAGCCAAAATTCATTCTTTAGAGATAGATTGTTCAACTTAATCAGTTGATGATGCAGGTTATTGTCGCTTCATTTACCTAAAAGAATTGAAATTATTTTTTAATAGTAAAATGATACATTGCAAATTTTTATAAGTATGTGGTGTATCACACACAGTATATTAATCAATAATTTACTTAATTGGGTGAATCATATGATAATCAATATATGTTAAAAACATTATTTGTAAGACTTGTTATTCGATTTCGTATCATTATTAAAATTTGATGTATCACCACGTTCAAATCTATGATTCATTTACTTAAATTAATTAAAATAAAAAACTATATCAAAATGAGGTTTGATATACTTGTGTGTGTTACCTTACGTATTTTTAAGAATATAGTATGTACCATAATGTGAAATTTTATGAATCATATAACTATCATAATGAATCTTTTTTTTTGCTGCGAGGACAACTGCATCAAAACATACTAAAGTGATCATTTAGGATGAACATATACAGTTGTATTCACTGAAGCTGCATCACCTGATCGACAATCAAGATTTATCAACTCTTTAAAGCTGAATTCAAAGAGGCTTGTGTTTGTCACTATGAAATTCACAAACAAGGGGCAAGAACAAAAGGGTAAAGAATGAAAAGAAATATTGTACAATAGCCTTCACGATATGGTTAATTTTTTATTTCATTAATAGCAGTACCATTGATCATTAAAATTTGTTAATTTGATATCTTATAGATGAAAATCTATCACAGAAAGATACACAAGTGAGCTGCAACGGATTAAACAATTTCACATGACACTTACAAAAGAATGCTATTGTACAATCTTTTCGAAGTATTTATGAAAAAACACAATCACAATGAGTGTCTTATGCACATCAAGTTGTTGGTGGTGATAGACTTATTACCATAGTCTCATACTTAGAAAAAACAAGTACATAACAAAGCTTATATCAAGTATAGATATGTTCATATTTTTAATACATACAGTAGAGAGATGTCTTTAGTTTTATGATGTATTAATACAATATACAAATGAATCATTAGACACGGTTGATGGATCATATAATAAATTGATTTGTGTTGACATAATAATGAATCAATTAGCTGACTAGATGAATCATTTAGTAATATTTAAAGCTAGGATTCAGCATATAAGTCACACTAAAAAAAGTAATACACAACATCTTAAGGTACTTTGTTGTTAAGTTCATAGCAAAAACACTAATGGTTCAAAGTATATAACCGACCAAAAAATCAATTGTAACACACCGATTTTCTACCAAAACCTAACCTAAACAATAATAACATGTTCGCACTTGAAATAATAGTAAAACTAATCAGGGCATTACCACCACACCCACACTCATGTGAGTGCTAAGGCTAATCCTCTCCACCAACTCAAAACCAATTCCACTAATAAAAATAAATACTATTTACATTAACCAGGTTATTATAACTCAAAAAGTGTAAAGATTTGTCCGTCCGGACCGAAGCGCCCTGAAAAACAAGTCACATGCGGACAAGCCCCCGGGGTAATCCTACCAACTACCGGTTATCCTAACTAAGTGTCTTCGATTTTCTTTGACCTAGCACAGCCAATCTCAACAATCCGTCTACATGCAACCAGAAATAAAAAAGAAATAAAGAAAGGGGTAGTGTAAATCAGTAAAACTGAGTAAGTTATTGCCACACCTTGTAAAATTCATTTTGTTTGGAATCATTTTTTATCATGATATAACACACAAACATGACAGCTCACATAAATGGCATGTTATCCAAAGATCATTATCAACAACCAAACCTTCAGCTATCCAACATTGATAGATTCAGTCATCCAAACATATCAAGAGTTGATAAGTTCAAACATCTAGAGACACAATACCGATAAGGGAAAAAGCCTTAACCAAATACATCAAAGGGAAATTCCACCAAATTACATACCCGTGGACACACCGATCATAATATAAAAGGAACCAAGGCCTTCAGTCCTTTGGGCAATCATAATATCCAAAAACCCTGAAGGCACACCGGTTATAAGACAAAGAACACTATAGTCCACAGCCCCTTGGGTACCATTCCACCTCACCCTATGTCCTTAAGTGTGCACACCCTCTAAAGGTACTTTTGACCAGTAGAATTTGACCATAGTAGCTTAAGCCGCAATACATTGGTAGTGGTGCATAATATTCACCAAAAAATCAATCCAAAATCACACAACACCTCATACCAAAATGCTCAACACCAAACTAGTAGCATTATTCCCAAACCTACATGCCAGTGAGTATTTACCAATCTTTACACCATAGAAATCCAAACATCGTTCCAGTCCGGATCAAGCACATATATCAAGAAGGTAGTTCAATGGTTGCACACAACAACTTAGCTGAGCTTCGTTCTAGTCAACTTCTAGAAACCACCTCCAACACACCCAAAACCTAACCATAATGTTTACAACTCAAATTAGCCATTTATACCAAAACCCCTTGTAGACTCCACTTGAAATACCCCGTAATTAGAAACAGTGATCAATTAGGCTAATAAATAATTTTAGAAGCTTAATTAAGTCTAAATAAATATTAGGGAACAAATCCCGAAGAAAACGGATCCTTAAAACGGATTAAAAACGCTAACGAACCTTAAAGCACGTTTTTTGAGATAACAGGGAAAACGTGTCTTTAAGCGGGTCAAATAGACTCATAACAATTTTGGTCAACTAAATAATCATTAATAAATATTAGTGAAGCTTTAGAACCAATAAAATCAATAAAACGAGAAATTAGTAAAAACTGTCAAAAAACGGGAAGTTGTGGGGTAGAAATATAAATAACTCAAACTAGTGTGTCCAATATTGTAAATAAGATTTTAAAACCCATGTGGGCTGAGTGTGCTAGCCGATTTCTATCCCCCACACACACACAATATTAACTCCCTTTTTATTTACAAAAGACAAGGGAATTAAAAAGTAAAAAGCAATCTACTTTACCCTCACTCACCACTCTCTCTCCTATCTCTATTCTCTTCACTCACGTACACACTCACCTCCTCTCTAATTTCCTTCTCCTTCTGCGACAGCAATGGAGTTTTTGAACAACCCAAAAATACCCTCTTCTCTCCTCTTGTTGAGTGCCCAAACTTGCTCCAAAAATTAAAAAATACCACCATTGTTCCTCTCATCAAGAGGAACATTTCCCTCTTTTCAAAATCCGAAAAGGAGCATTTTCGTTTTCATGGGTATGGAGCATTTGGAGTTTCAAGACTACCACTAGAACCACCTTCTTCCCCTTGTCGTTTTGAGGTAAGAATATTCTTGAAATCTCTTTGTATTCTAGCCTTTATGGGCAAAACGAATTTAGACTAAACCCCTTGTTGGTTCTCTTGTGCTATAGCCGATTTTGGCATTCTTGAAGGAGTTAGAATCTTGTTCTTGAGCCACTCCAAACACTACTTACACCCTTGGAAGGTAATATGTTTTCTAAACCCTAAAACTTACATTAAAAGCTTGAAGAATGGTTAAGGTTAGTGCATTAAAATGGTGTATACATATGTGGGTTGTAGAGTTAGAATTTGAATTGCAAATCGGTGAGAAGAGGAAGGAAAGAGAGAAGGAAGAAAGAAGAAGCAAGAAGAAGAAAAGGAAACCTAGAAGGGAAACAAGGTAATTACACTCATCTTTGTGTAGCCTTGTATATATATGCGTAACAGATTTTAAAAGAGTAAGTTTGCATTGTAAAGTGGTAATGAACAATAATGTAATGTGTAAGAAAGCTGAATTGTATTGAAGCTTTAAAAGAGTGTAAAAACTGTCACAAACTAGATTGGGATTGGGGTGTTAAGTGCAGGAATTTTGCAATGTTAAATGGGTAGTATCTGTGTGGAAGAACTTGGTATATTGATGTTGTGTATAAGCAGGTGAGATAAATGATAAAGTGTGTGAAAACAATGTGGTGAGAATGTAGAAATATAGGGGAGGTTATGTCAAAATTTACCTAGGATTAGGACACTTAATGAACTAGAAACTAGGTGACTAATATGTGTTTGTAACAGATTTTGATAAAGATAGATAGAGGGTAAATTGAGAGAGATAGTTAATGCATTGTAAGGCATTAGAAGTGTAGGAAATGACATTAAGAGAGGGAGTCATAGAAGAGGAGTGTATGTGTCAAAATCTGTAACAAGATGTAGTAAGGGAAGAAACAATGTGAGTGTTGAAATGAAAACTTAAGAAAAATAGGTGAGTGAATTAGCATAGAAGGAGTAATAAGTTAGCAATGGATTAAAACAGGTTTAGGAGCTTAATTAGGTGCTAAAACATGTGGGATTAAGTGTAGGAACAATGGGGAATGAATTGGGCAAGGTTTGGTTTGTAACAGATAAAGAAAAACTGTAAAATCTGTAAACTAATAGTAGGGTCCGGGACTTAAGTCTTGGACTAAGTCCCGGACTAGTCAAATAAAATGGCGAGAGTTGTAGGAAGGTGGTGGTCCGGGACTTAAGTCCCATACAAGGACCCGGACCACCCCTGTAAAATACCCCGAGAGTTTTGCAATGTTAAGGTCCGGGACTTACTTCTTGTAAGAGGACCCGGACCATAGGGTGAATTTAGGCCGAGAGTTTCCAACCATTTGGGTCCGGGACTTGACCCTTGTACAAGGTCCCGGACCATACCATCAAATGTAGCCGAGAGTTGGACCATGAGTTGGTCCGGGACTTAAGACCTGGACAAGGTCCCGGACCAACCAAAACTGTAAAAATAAGTTTATGAAATGGGTAATAAGATAAGGAAGTGAATGGTAATGATGGTATAAATAATTAGGGCTTAATTAAGGATGTTTAAAGGTAATTAAGAGTGTAGACAAGTTTTAAGACTAAGGAAGAATAAGTAAACCATATGTAAGTATAAAATGGTAAAGGTATAGTAAGTATGAGTTAGGAAACGTAAGAGTAATCGAGTTAAGTTAATCATAGATAGATTAATCATTCGATTGAATGTATATCATAGGATTTGATTTGTGAGCACCGGAGGAAAGTTGGGATACAAGTACGACGGTGAACGGTATGAATTCCTCATGCCCCGTATGCTATCTTGGTTACTCTGATTTGTGTGTTGTGTGCTAATTGATCACCAAATAAGATAAATGCACGAATCGGAGTTACTATGCATACTTGTGAACATGTAGTGTTGTATGTTGTGAATATTTTTCTTAAATCTTAGTTTGTATAATTCATGAAATGTATGGATGAATATGAATGCGTGTATGTATGTTGTATTGTACTGTGACCGATTGTGATTGTGCTTGGACTTCTAACTTATTCCTAACAAGCTAACCAATCTAACTTAAATTGGTAATTAAATTGGAATGAGTAGAAGTCCGATATAGTTTCGGCCACGCGTGAGGATGCGGAGTCACGAGAGGTTGGCTCCAATTCCTGACTCTTAAACTGGTCCGCAGCCCAAATCCCTTAAGTGGGTAGCATCCCGGATTGGTGAGTCAAGTAAATCCCGGTGGTGGGACGGTGTAGGCCCCGGGCCGGAGGTCATACCGACTTAACTTAAGTATGAGTAAGTAAATAAGAATGAATAAGTAAGTAAATGGAAGTAAGTAAGTAAGTAAGTAAGTGTAAGAATGTGTAATGAGTAAAGAGTAAACAGCATTCCGATTAACCCGGCTGCGTAACTTGGCTAACACTGCGAAGGTAAGCATTGTGTGCACTATTTGTATGGTTGCCTTGAATTGTATACTGTATTGTATATGTATGAATGTTGTATGTAAAGCATGTATGTATGAAATTAATGAATCACATGTTTAGTGGACGTCAAATAGTCGGCGTGCCCTAGCTAGCATGCGGTATATGCAGAGTTTATGCGCAGCTTTTACTGAGCCCCTTGGGGCGATGTTTTTACTACACGCAGGTACAGGAGAAGGATGAAGACGTTGAAGAGACGTAGTTTAATTTCTTGGTCTCCTTTTGTCTGTGATTAATGATTTGAACGGTGTACTGAGTAGTACACGGCTGTAGCTTTTTGATAGCCGGTCTACCATGGGGTACACCTTTTTGGACAGTGAAAGCATTGGAGGTTGGGTATAGATGAGTAGTTGGTAGAAACTCATTCTTTTGAAAGGGATGATAAAGGGATGTAATTAAATACTTAAAATACTCGGTGATCCGGTAATGTAAGAAGGTTATCTTTTGTATTCAGTAAGCGAAGTTTAGTAGCTCGGTATACTTTGATCATCAGACCGTTACTGTAAGTAAGGTAAGCCTAGCTAGCCGTATGGGCGGTTAGCGGCGTTGTATCACCCGCCGTAGTAATTGTAATAATTCCGCTGCGAACTGATAGGATTAACAGGACGATTAGACGGTAAGAATAGGATTAACGGTAGGGGTGTTACAAAAAGTGGTATCAGAGCGTAGTAACGCTCTGATGTCCTTAGTTACCGAGCATAGGGATTACCGAGTTAGGATTTCAACCGTCTTAAGACGGATACTTAGAAACCTAACTAGGAACTACCGTTATTAATAACGGATACCCTTGACGTTCTTAGGAATGATACTTTGTTTAAATTCCAAGACCCTTAGGTCATATCTTGCGAAGCCTAATGTAAATGCTAAATGTTCAGATGTCAGGACGAGGTCGAGGCCGACCTAGGGGAGAGACATCTGACGGACCCGGCGCGCAAACGATAGCAGAGATCGTCGCCGCCACGGTAGCGCAGATGCTACCACAAGTAATCACCGCGATGCAACAAAACCAACAAAACCAACAGAACCAAGTGGGACCAATCCCTCCCCCTCCACCCAGAGAAGCTAACAGGGTAAAAGCTGTAGCGGAACTCCGCCCTCCTTGCTTTAGGGGCGAGAGTGATCCGGCTAGGCTAGAAGCCTATATCTCCGAGATGGAGACGGCGTTCGAAACCCTCGAAGCTCCTGCTGGAGTTCGAGTTAGAGTTGCTGCCTACTATCTGAAAGATGCAGCCATGGATTGGTGGAAGCTAGTCAAGCACGAGCACGTCAACGACCCCACATTCGACTGGGAGTCCTTTGCATCCCTTCTCCGATCAAAATACTACCCGGAGCATGTGAAAACTAAGAAAAGGCTAGAGCTGGACGCCTTGAAGATGACAGAGAAGATGTCTGTCGATGAGTACTACAGAACCTTCACCTCCATCCTCCGTCTTCTACCCGATCTAGGATACACCGGCCAGGTGTTGGTCAATCGCTTCTATGGCGGTCTGAGCCATCGCCTACGGTACGGTATGGGCTACACACGATTTACCTCTCTTCAGGTAAATATCGGTTAACCCTTAGTATCATTTAATTCCTTGAATTCCTTGAATACTGTATCCTTTTTTCTCTACCTCTTTAAATAAGAATCCCGACTAATACCTGAAACTTCAGGAGTGTTATCACGCGGCTTCTCGCGTTGAGATCACTTGCCAACTACGGGATGAAGAAACCGCGCTGAAGCGCAAGGCAAACAATAAGAACACAAGTGCCGAGGAGCAGAACCAGGGTAAAAGCTGGAAAAAGAAGAAAGGGAAGTTCTTTCATCAAACTCAAAAGAACTTCCCAAGTGAGAGCAGTGCCCATGCTGAGCAGGCAAACCAGTTGAGCTTCTTCAGCTTGGTTCATCTGCACCGGTGGCCGCAAAGCCACTGAGATCACACCCACCTAAGGGTAAACTTCTATTCCTAAATCGTATTCGTACAAGTACCATATCTAGTATACCCACGCACACATGTGCTAACCCTCTAAACCTCAGGTTCTGGCTCAGGTTTCACCAAAACCTTCTCCGATGGCCGCACCTATGTGTGCAAGAAGTGCAATCAAGACCATCCCGGCAAGGACTGTTATGGAGAGAAATCAAGTGCAACAACTGCCAGAAACCAGGACACCAGCCAACAGATGCCCAGAGAATGCCAAGCAAAAAGGGAACTTCCAAAGCTACAAGCAGAGGGAAGGCAAGGAGTTGCATCTGGCGATGCACCGACCCAGCAGCACCACAGGGACGGGATCCTGGGGACCTCAGAGGGGTGCACCCCAGAGGCAGCCTGTCCTTCATGTTATCACCGTGATGGGTCCGGTTCTAAGTCCAGCCAGGTAATTATCCGAACCTTTAATCCTTGAAAAAGCATGACTAAGTATTAGAATAACCGTATGAGTGAATGCATGAGTAAATGAATTGAAGTGGTGTATTAAGCATGAAATGAAGTAGTCGAAACTAGTACTCACCGTAGATGAAATTTATAACCATAGGAAGCTTTAGTATCTGTTCCGATACCGGTAAACCTGAATCAAGAAGACCGACATCACCAACCACTGCTACACCAACGAACAGTGTCAGGTCATCCGACCAGGTATGTGATAAGTGCAAAAACATAGACTTTTAGGGTTTAAATACCTTATGAATTGCTAACTACACATGTTTCCCACTTATTATGCGTTTTTCCTAAGATTTATGTTTTGATATGAACTAATGCATTTTATATGTTCAATGTAGGAAAATACATGTAATTAAGTAGATTTACTCATGAGATTCCAACGCAACAAACGGGGATCAAATCGGAGCTAAAACGATCTAGAGGCAAATGAATTTTGGTCCGGACCAGTGTCCGAATCACCTGGCCGGACCAACATGCCAGCGCACCGGAAGACAGGAATCGACCTCGTCCGGACCACCTGGTCCGGCAATGGTCGGACACTACTATTTTGACAGCAAGAAAGGAGCCGTGTGAAGAGATAAATCCTTATCCTTCACACGCAAATACACCGCCTTACCACCCCATTTACCCTATATTTCTCTATAAATACACCTCCAAACCTCCATTAAATTATATCTCATTCCACCCCAAACTTATGCCATTTTCCTTCCATAAAAATACCATAAAACTCTCCACAAATCATACATCTCATCCACATATTATCCACATAAATTCCACACAACACCTCATTCCATAAAAACATTCCATTTCCATACCGTTGTTCTGTCCAACCTCTGCCCAAATTTTAGCAGTCAAGATCGTGGAGCTGAATTAATTATCTTTCCCAGATGATTTCTTTTACTTCTTATTCTGTCTTTTTAATGATGTTGGACTAAGAGGATTTACTCCGGGCGAAGGTTAATTTATAGTTTGTTTAATTATGTAATCTATATTTCTACCGGTTAAAATAAATACAGTTTGTTACGATTAAAGTTTATCTCTCACCTTTTTAATAAATTTCATCGATTTATTAAAAAGCTCTACTAAATCTTTTAATCTGATCGGTGACAAATATAGGTTAATTAAGCCGTAAATTTGGAGGAAACTTGTTTTCATCGGATAAGTTAGTACTCAGATGCATAAATAATTTCTCATTTCTAAACCGTCCGTTTACATATTTTGCTTGAGTTTTCATCGGACCTTGCATTTTCAGGTAAACGAGTTCTTATGAGTTTTCATCGGACCTTAAGATAATAAGAGGAATTTTGCCAAACAATTATAATAAACCGGTAGAGATAGCATAATTAATCAGATTATATTAACCAGAACCCGGTGTCCCGTTTAATATATTCTTCCACTCAGTTAATTTAATCTATTGTTTTACTTTAAAAACGAGTCAATTATCCCCCCTTTTGTGACAAGCTTAGGTTCTATTTTATTTCGCTATAAGTCCCACGGTTTGACCCCGGCCGCTTCTGTTTTCTATACTACTGCGACCGGGTTTTGTTTGCAGCCCGAAGGATATTTTGAGTATTAATTTCTTTCTTAATTGTTTAAAATACACCAGTTCCAACCACTCACATTATACAGTCTACAAAATGGCGCCGTTGCCGGGGACTTGATTTATTCTAGTCCCTAAGCCCCGGATAATTCACCTGTTATATTATAATAATCTGTTAATATTAATTGGACACCTGACTTTGGACATCTGACTACGGACATCTGACTTCTGACATCTAATTACTAACTCTTTATATTATTGTCATTTAATTTCCATTATCCTTAACATTTAATTTCCATTGTCCTTCAATTTCCAGTATACTAACTACTAACTTATAATTTCTGTCAACTAACTCCTAACATTTTTATTTATTTTAACACATCACGAGTTTCTTTTCTCTGTTTTGAGTGGTGAATGCCTTTTACCAGGTCACACAGCTACCCAGAAGTTATTAACAATCACACGGTTGGTTACATTCCAGAGATCGAGAGAACCTTTCTGCGCACTCTAAGGCAGAGACGAACTCAACAATACAATATCACCACAGTGATAGAATCTGACCCGGAAGCTGACATGGCATCTACACCAGCGACAGTTCGAAATATCAACAGGCCGTCTAACCAAGGACAACAGCCTGCTATCATCCTTCCTCACCTTAGCCCATCCGAATACGATGAGTGGCAGAAGCTGAAGCCATATCATCAAATCCGGTGTGTAAAGGAGTTGGGCATGTTTGATGGTTCCAGTCCAGACGAAGCCCTGTTACATGTTACTAAGTTCTTGCAACATGCCAACAGTCTTACTGCGACCGACGCAGTACTCCAGTACGCAAGACTGTCATTATTCCCTCACAGCCTGACGGGAAGTGCGAGCAAGTGGTATCATAGCCTGACACCAAGTACCATTGGTACTTGAGATGACATGGCCACCAAGTTCTACGACAAATTCCTGCCCCCGAGCCGAACGTTGGAAATGATTGCTGAAATCTATAATTTCAAGCAACCAGGGTCGGAGAATATTTGTGAAACTTGGGACCGTTTCAAAGGACTACTACTTACTTGTCCTCACCATGGTCTGACGAAAGAACAAGTATCACAATTGTTCTACAAAGGCTTGATCGGTCCATGCAGAACAATGGTATTATCCTCCTTAGGGGCCGATATTCTGAAAAAGCCAGGAGCACAATTTCTGAATAGCATGGAGTCTCTCTGTGAAGAAATCAGAGACTGGGCCTCCGGTGGATCAAGGAGCGGTACTCCAGGTTTATACCATGTTGGGGAAAGTGATAACAAGTTTGACATGCTGATGAAAAGCCATGAGCAACTCATGGAGAGCAATGCTCAGCAGGCAACAAAAGTAAGTACTCTACAGAAAGTGGTTGAGCAGATGGCTATGAATTCCTACCCTCAGCAAGCTAAGTCGATGATTTCCCGATCATCTACAATCCCTCCAGGCTATGCACCTCTGTCCCAATCATCTCCTTATTTCTTGTACGCAATGTGGTGGGCCTCATGACTATGAACAATGCCCCCAACTACAAGAATTAAAAGCAGCAGAGGAGGCAAACTATATCACCAACAATTCAGGATACAGACAACCTTGGCAACGTAACATGCAATCCAACCTTCGCTACTCAAACACCGAAAATATCCAAAACCCACATACACTTCAACCATCTCAAAATTACAGACCTCAATCAAATTTCCAAGGAGGCCAAAGGCAATATCAACAACAGCCTTATGGCAATGAAGCTTCTTCAAGTCGACCAACTCAACCTCCTTCGAATCCTGAGTCTGAAATGTCTCAAATGCAAGAGATGTTTAAAGCTATGATGGGTAAGTCCCGGGATACGCAAGAAGAGGTCGCAGCTCTGCGCAAAGACCAAAAAGCCTTGCAATCTCAGATTCAACAGTTACTCACCCAACAAAGACCACCTGGTCTATTCCCTTCACAAACAAACCCCAATCCAAAAGAGCAAGCAAATTCAATCCTTATAGACGATGGCACATTCCAATCAACAAACTTGTGTGCCGTCTCCTTAAGGAGTGGAAGGGAACTCACCACCAGAAAAGGAAAAGAAAAAGAAAATCATGAAGAGGCCTACATCAATGATGAAGACACAACCAATCCAGCCTCACCTCCCTCAGAAATCCAAGTTCCTACTCCTGCTACTCCACCTCCATCTCGAGTTACCATCGACATTCCATCCTCATCTCCTAAAAACAGTGAACTCCCATTTCCCAACAGAATGAAAAAGAAACACCTAGATGAGCAGTTCTCCAAATTCTTGAGCATTTTCAAGAAACTGACCCTCGACATACCTCTAATTGATGCTTTGCAAGAGATGCCTAACTACGCCAAATTCCTAAAGGATCTCTTAACAAAGAAGAAGAAGAAACCTGGAAAAGAAACAGTGCACCTCACGGAGGAATGCTCTGCTGCCCTTCTTCGAGCACTCCCTCCCAAACAAACAGATCCGGGAAATCCCGTGATCCCGTGTTTTATAGGCGGTGTGGACTGTGGAAGTGGTTTATGCGACCTGGGAGCCAGCATTAATATCATGCCCTACGCCACCTTCTTGAAAGTAAAAGGAGGAGAAATGTAACCGGTTCCTTTCAAACTCCAACTCGCAGACAGATCAGAGATCAAGCCCATGGGAATAGTCCGAGATCTGGTAGTTGGAGTCTCTCGCTTTATCTTTCCAGCTGACTTCGTCATTCTAGAAATGGATGACGATGTTGAGGTTCCCCTGATTCTGGGTCGACCGTTTCTGAGTACTGCCAAAGCCATCATTGACGTCCACGATGGGAAAATCACTCTGCGGTACGAGGACGAAACGATCGAATTCGATATGCAGAAAATGATGAAGAAAAGCTCTAACTTTTCTCCTCATGCAAAGACAGTGGGATTAACAGATGATGAGGAGGAGGAAGGCGATTTTTCTACAGATGAGGACATGTATTCCCTATCTTCCATCCCGAAAGCTGGAACTGAACCGCTAGAGCAAGTATTATTTACTTCTCTAGAAGAAAAGGTGGAGGATCCGGAAGTTAACGCCATGCTGGCGTACGTAGAAAAAGGAAAAACTAGTTATCAAGCCTATCGGCCACCAATCGAAGAACTCGACAGAAAACCTCAAAAATCAATTCCATCAATAGAACAACCACCAGAGCTCGAGCTTAAAGAGCTACCTTCTAAACTCAAGTATGCCTTCTTAGCTGAAGATGACCATTTGCCTGTCATTATTTCCTCTTCTCTGAATTCCGGGGAGGAAACAAGGCTACTCGAGGTATTGAAGAAACACAAAACGGCGATCGGGTGGACTATTGCTGATATAAAAGGAATTGACCCCTCCTATTGCACGCACCACATCTATATGGAGGAAAACTACAAGTCTATCAGGCAACCCCAACGTCGGCTAAACCCTAACCTCAAGGAGGTAGTTAAAAAGGAGGTTCTGAAACTCCTAGATGCGAACATCATTTATCCTATCTCTGACAGTCCATGGGTAAGCCCTGTACAAGTTGTCCCGAAGAAAGGGGGCATCGAAGCTGTTATAAATGATAAGGGAGAGGCTATCCCTCAAAGAAAAATTACGGGATGGCGCATGTGTATCGACTACAGGCGCTTAAACTTGGCAACCAGGAAGGATCATTTCCCTCTCCCCTTCATTGATCAGATGTTAGAACGACTAGCAGGGCAAGAGTACTACTGCTTTTTAGATGGGTTCTCAGGGTATTTCCAAATACCAATCGCACCAGAGGACCAGGACAAGACCACTTTCACTTGTCCATACGGTACCTTTGCATACAGACGAATGCCCTTCGGTCTATGTAATGCTCCTGCTACCTTCCAGAGATGCATGCAAGCAATATTCGCTGATTTCATCGAACAGAGCATAGAAGTCTTTATGGATGACTTCTCGGTCTATGGCTCTAGTTTTGAAAAATGCTTGGCACAACTTGATTTGATCCTAGGACGGTGTGAGGATACAAATCTCGTTTTGAACTGGGAAAAATGTCATTTTATGGTCAAGGACGGGATTGTCCTTGGACATAAAATATCGGCAGAAGGAATAGAGGTGGATAAGGCCAAGGTAGAGGTTATCGAGAAATTACCGGCACCAACCTCTGTTAAAGATATTCGAGCGTTTCTCGGGCATGCAGGATTCTATCGGCGGTTTATACAAGACTTCTCAAAAATCACTAAACCATTGACCGACCTGCTACAGAAAGATGCCCCGTTTCATTTTGATGATAAGTGTTCAGCTGCTTTCCATACAATAACACAGAAATTGGTTTCAGCACCTGTTGTCATACCACCCGACTGGTCTCTTCCGTTTGAGATCATGTGTGATGCAAGTGACTACGCCGTGGGGGCAGCTCTATGCCAGAAAAAAGAGAAGATTCTAAGAGTGATTGCTTATGCCAGCAGGACACTAAACGATGCCCAGAAAAACTATACGACCACTGAAAAAGAGCTTCTGGCTATAGTATTCTCCCTCGATAAGTTCAGGTCGTACTTATGGGGAAGCAAAGTCATAGTGCACACAGACCACTCTGCTCTCAAATACCTATTTGCAAAAAAAGAAGCCAAGCCTCGCTTGTTGCGCTGGATTCTTCTACTGCAGGAGTTTGACATAGAAGTCAAAGATAAGAGCGGAAAATTAAATGTCGTCGCTGACCATCTCTCGCGATTAGTAACTCCTACGGAGTGTGCCTATTAACGAATTCTTCCCCGATGAGACTGTCTTCTCTATCAACAAGGTACAAGAGCCATGGTATGCGGACCTGGCCAATTATCTAGTCTCTGGAACAATACCATATGATCTATCTTACTCCCAGAAGAAGAAATTTCTTTTTTCAAAACATTATTTCTGGGAAGATCCATATTTGTTCCGAGTCTGTGCAGATGGGTTGATTCGCCGGTGTCTCCCTGAAGATGAGGTTCACAGCGTCATACATTTTTGTCACTCACGGGAAGCCGGTGGTCACCATGGACCCACAAGGACCGCTGCCAAGATCCTGGCCTCAGGATTTTATTGGCCGACTCTTCACAAGGATGTTTACCAATTCTGCACCCAATGTGATAATTGTCAGAGAATGGGTAACACATCTAGGAGACATGAAATGCCACAACAGGGAATACTAGAAGTGGAACTCTTTGATTGTTGGGGCATTGATTTTATGGGACCATTCCCTTCCTCACAGGGCCACCAATATGTTCTAGTGGCAGTGGATTACGTGTCAAAATGGGTAGAAGCCATACCCTGTCATCATGCTGATTCAAAGACCGTAACCAAATTCCTTAAAAAGCATATCTTTACCCGTTTTGGCATGCCTAGAATTATTATCAGCGACGAGGATCCCACTTCTGCAACCGTTCATTTGAAGCTCTTATGGGTAAGTACGGGGTACGTCACAAGGTAGCTCTACCTTATCACCCCTAGACAAACGGCCAAGCAGAAGTTTCGAACCGTGAGTTAAAATGGATTCTCCAGAAAACGGTTAACTCATCACGAAAGGATTGGGCATTAAAGTTAGATGATGCACTTTGGGCTTACCGCACCGCATTCAAGACTCCCATCGGGATGTCTCCTTTTAAGCTTGTCTATGGGAAATCATGCCACCTGCCTGTAGAGCTGGAACATAAGGCATATTGGGCACTCAATGCCTTAAACTTCAATGTAGAAGCCGCAGGAGAGAAGCGTAAGCTGCAACTTTCTGAACTCGAGGAGTTAAGAATCAGGCATACCACAGTGCGAGAATATACAAGGAGCGCACCAAGAAACACCATGACCAAATGATCCACAAACGCGACTTTCAGATTGGCGACTGGGTGCTGCTTTATAATTCCAGATTGAAAATATTTCCTGGAAAACTCAAATCTCACTGGACTGGCCCATTCCAAGTAGTTGGAACTACTCCTTTCGGTGTTTACGAACTCCAGAATAAGAACGGAGAAAGCTTCAAAGTCAATGGATCTCGTCTAAAACGGTATGCTGGTATTCTTGAAAATAATAGCGCTCTGTTAACAATTTCTTTTTTGCAGGAATACGAGGAAGCCTCCAGCCCAAATGAACAGAATACCTCGCCCTCAAATTCTTCTCCAACCTAAGCTCGGTCAAATGCGTCTATCTAAAGACGTTAAAAAAGAGCAGCTAACTCGGAGGCAACCTAGTATTTATCAGGTATTTTTAATATTATTTTTAATATAAGTTTTTTTTTATTTTATTATGTTTTTAATTCTTATGAATTTATGCTACCATATTCTCTTTAGTTGGATTAAGAGAAAATAAAAAAAAAACATTTAGCCTGTCCGAACCAGCCGGTCCGGACGCTGGTCCGGACAGGACAATTTCCGGATCTTAAACGCGCCGTCCGAATCACTGCGAACATAATTCCCAAATCTCCCAATTCGAACGCGCGACGAACAGCAATTCGCCCCCAACTTGTTTTGGCTCTACAATCTTCATTTCTCCACCAAATTAAGCAAGGTTGGTACCGAAATCTTCGTTTTTCAATTCTCTACATTTCTATAGCAAGAAATCCACAAACCATCAACCACACAAGGAGAAATCTGCATCTGAAGTTTCGAATCTAGGGTTGACGTTTTCGAAATTTTTTGAGCTCGTTCTTGCGTTTTTACATCGATTTCTTCTTCTATAATCATATTATACTCCCACAAGGTAAATTCTACACTTGTTATACTCAATTTTGATGTTTTTGATTAAATTCAAAATTGAGGTCACATAGTTACGAAAATGGTATTGATAATGTGGCATTTTTCGTTTCTATAATGACTTGTGTTTATAACTGAATGGTTTAATGATTGTATGATGTTTGAGTGGATTTATTTGCTAACGGTATGGTTATACCTTGATTGTTGATTGAATTAAATTGTGGAGAATTGAAGATTTTAAGGGGAGATTCTGTCGAAATTTCGGTAGAATTTTTGAGATTGTTTTTTCTTTTGTTTATATTTCATATATTATTCTACTTGTTTTATTTTATTTATATTTCATAATATATTCTACTTGTTTTATTTATGTTTGAATTGCATATTCTACTTGATTTACTTATATTTTATATTTCATATTATTATTCTACTTATTTTTCTTTTGTTTATATTTCATATTATTTTTCCTACTTGCTTTCTTTGTTGCTAATATGTATTAAGCAGGATGTTTAAGAAAATAACTGGACGTTCAAAGAAGAGTAAGACCACTGCTACTAGTTCCAGCCAGCACCACCCCAGAGTTCATATCTACACAGGCAGCAGAATGGTTCAACCTGGAGTGCGATATTGATCCTGAACGATCAGTGGCACCAGACCTGCAGCGCCAGCTTGGGTTACCCCAGCTTCTGGGGGCGCATGGATGGGCAAAACTACTAGACATGGGTGGTACCTTCTACCCACGAGAGGTACGGGTTTTCTATGCGAATTCCCGTATCCAAGAGGGAAACATCCACTCCAGGGTCCAGGAGAGGGACATCATCATTCGGGAGGAGGACATTGCCACATATTTAGGGATTCCTTACCCTGGTCCTATGAATGGGGATGATGATCAAGTGCAGCTATTTAATGATTTTCTGAGTGCTGTACATCATCATTACAATGACCTATACAATCAGGCACCGCGCAGACGAAGAGGAGATGACCAGACTAAGCAGGTCATCCCTGCTGATCTTCTACAGGACCCTCGCGAGAGAGTCCTGTTCGCGCTTCTGGTGGCCAATGTCACGCCACGCCGCTCTTCTGACCTCAACCAACCGACTGCTATTTTCTCAAGCAGTCGTGAACCCCTCTTTTGCTGGAGCTGCTGCACTAACATATCTACCCAACCTTTTACATCAGCATCTGGGCTACATCATAGAGCATAAGAACCGTCACCGGCTTGGATTCCCTGTTATGATCTGCCACTTCCTCAGGCAGTAGGGAGTCAACTTCGTTGAGGAGGGTCATTCCACTTCTAGGACACCCATTGACATGAGCACCATGAAGAGAATACGATTTGAATATATTGAAAATGAGTGGGTTAAGCAAGCGGGTCCGCGTACTCAGAAGCGACAAAGAGATGTGGGAGAGGGACCATCAGAGCCAGTCCCTGGTTCCACTACAGTAGAGGAGCAGGAGTATGCTGCATTCCCAGCGCCCAGGTGTGGGTATGTGACCTGGGATGAGTTCGAGCAGAGACAGCAGCAGATGGAGCAGTCCTTCCAGGCTGAGATCGAGTGCCGACAGCAGCAGATGGAGCAGAGATACCAGGCTGAGATCACCCAGCTTCAGGAGCAGGCACGACGATCTCAGGAAAATTATGAGACTATGCTCCATGACTTCCAGCAGTGGCAGGCTTACTACCCACCACCGGAGTGATTCTATGACAGTTATTTTCTCTATTGTGTTTTTCCATTCCTGCTTACTATTTGTTTACTGTATTTCTAACGTTTGACAGTTTACTTTTTATTTGGTTTGTTTCAGTGTTCGCACTATCTTTTTTATTTAATATCAACTTTGCTTTTTAATGTTGCAATAAGACTTTCCTTCTCCAAAGTTGAGCACTTGCATAACGCAAGTGTGAGGAAGGTTTCCCCCGACAAACTTAAGTGTGAGGAAGGGCTACTTCCTCAAATCCAAGGATATAAGGGGAGTTGTTTGTTTTAATTTTTGCAAAATTTAAATAATGTTAAGTTCGTTTTACTTCTCTTATTTGATTTATATCTATTGATATATATAACCGCTTTCGTCCATGAGTATGACACATTTTGAAACGTCTTCTTTCTTAGAAAATTTTAAACTGAACAATTGAGGACATTGTTCCTCTTAAGTGTGAGGAAGTAGAGACCTTTCCCTGAAAATGTGTCAGCTGATCTAATACATATAGACATTAGATTTACGGGTGAAAATATTTTGTAGAGAAATCAAACATGGTAAGCAACTTTAAGATTAGTTTTGCTCATAATTGTTAGCTTTCATGGTTTCATTATAAAAATTATTTTGTGTGCAAGCTAATTATTAAGTCTGAACTGGTTTAACTCGGTACCTTTGGAAATGAAAGGAAAGTTTGGAATGGAAGAAAAAGGCAAGGTACTCCTCTGATCTAATATTTGTGTTTAAACTGAAACGGGCCTCTTCCATTCGGTTATTAAGTCCTTGGGGTGCTTCATCACCCATTTACCTAAGATCATTTGATCTGGGATAAAAGACCCAAAACTGCTACATGAATGGAGAGAAAAGTCTGTAGGGTTTAAAATAAATTTGCAAACAGTGCTATTAAAAGTTCGTTAAAAAAAAAGCTTAAGGTTATTTAGATCATGAGTATGTGGTGTTGAAAGGTACTGCGGAATAAGGCAATACTTCACACCCCTTGTCATTTCTGGGTACTTAAGGAAAGAAATGGTGGAAAGATCCCGAGTTAATCTGTGTTCATTCTTGATGATTTAACTTCTCCAATTTTTTGGTTTGAAGAGCTTGTTTCTACTAAAAAGAAGGAACATACAGTTATGAGCAAAGGTTAAATCTTAGGATTGTTATTATGTTTAATTCCCTTCTACGTTTGTTTTTACCCAAAGATTTAATTCTATGGAATTCCTCAGGAGCTTAATTCTATATTTTGCTTGAGGACAAGCAAAAGCTAAGTGTGAGGAAGTTTGATAAGTGCAAAACATATAGACTTTTAGGGTTTAAATACCTTATGAATTGCAATATCTGAAGCACATGTTTCCCACTTATTATGCGTTTTTCCTAAGATTTATGTTTTGATATGAACTAATGCATATTAGATGTTCAATGTAGGAAAAATCCATGTAATTAAGTAGATTTACTCATGAGGATTCCAACGCAACAAACGGGGATCAAATCAGAGCTAAAACGAATATTCTAGAGGCAATGAATTTTGGTCCGGACCAGTGTCCGAATCACCTGGACCGGACCAACATGCCAGCGCACCGGAAGACAGGAATCGACCTCGTCCGGACCACCTGGTCCGGACAGTGGTCCGGACACTGCTATTTGACAGCAAGAAAGGAGCCGTGTGAAGAGATAAAATCCATCTCTCACACGCAATACCACCGCCTTACCACCCCATTTACCCTATATTTCTCTATAAATACACCTCCAAACCTCCATTAAATTATATCTCATTCCACCCCAAACTTATGCCATTTTCCTTCCATAAAAATACCATAAAACTCTCCAAAATCATACATCTCATCCACATAATATCCACATAAATTCCACACAACACCATATCCAGAAAAACATTCCATTTCCATACCGTGTTCTGTCCACCA
>JAIOTZ010000651.1:0-46334 GCA_023374045.1 Limonium bicolor
CGACCCACCGACCGACCCAACCCCTGGGTCGGTCCATTACAGAAACTCCTCCGTCTTTTGGAACCCATCCGACCGACCCAGAGCTAGACCGACCGACCCAAACCCTCTGGGTCGGTCCCTTACCGAACCCATTTCCTACATTAAACCTTGTCCGACCGACCCAAAGCTAAGCCGACCGACCCAAACCTCTGGGTCGGTCCAGTCCAGAGACATTCCGGCTGGCTCAACATGGCCCGACCGACCCAAAACTGGGTCGGACCCTGGGTCGGTCCACTACAGATCTCTCTTAAATTGCCTCTTTCAATGCCAAACTCTTCCACAAGTGTTCTAATAGGTCCAACATCATCTTGGCACCTTAAACCCACCTTATAACCTTCACCAAACTCATTAAAGCAACTTCCAAAGATCTTCTCAAACATTTACTCAATTCTTGTAAGAAATTCCTAACACTTGTCAATTAATTCCTTATATTTCTAACATGTACATTTGTCTAAAACTTCAACTAACCAAAGTGTTTCTTTTCTACCCATATAACTCCTCCTTAACATCATTGCTTGTTAACCTTCCAAGGTTATCTTGCATGTCCATGCACAATTTCTCTTCTTTTCACTTATTACTCATCACTCTTAAACTCTTAAGCTTGCTTATACATTCCTTTCCATTATCTTAATACCTTGACATTGTTCTTCATTTACCTTAACCATGCAACTCCCTCCTTAGACATTTCCACTTCTCTTATGCAACACTTACCTAAGTCCTAAACACTCAATTACATCCTCTTGATTCCTAAATCCTTCAAGGTAATGCCTAAGTCATCATAACTCATTATAACACTTTATCTCCTTAAACTTATGCACAAGTCTTACATTCCTCATCTCATGATTTTGGGTGTTCAATACACCCATCTAAACTCTAACTTCCTCATAGACCATTCTAGGTCATTCTCATCCTCAAGAATTTCTTAGTTAACCCATTTCCACCCAATTTCCTTTTCATGATCCCTAGTAAACCCTAGGGCATATTAGCTCACCACTACCACTTAAACACCTTGTTTTCTACTCAAATTTCGCCATAGCTCCTCTAGTATCTTATCATTCCCAAAACATTATTTTCCTCATTTAACCATCTCACACACATCAAGTTCTTTCATCATATCTCCACCAAACCAACTCATTCAAACAACTCATTATATTGCAATAATCTTAAATTGCATAGCACCAAGGCTCTTAAATGACATGGCTCTTAGGCCCTTAAATGACTTAAACTTAAACACTGAATTTCCCACATATATAAGCTTTCAACCTGCAAATACACTCATCAATCTCATAGTAGTTATAATGCTCTTAAAATCCACCTTAAACTTATATTACTAACTCATTCTCATTAGCTCCTTAATCACAAGTTCATAAGCTTGTTTAGGTTCTTTTTCTTAGGTTATATAACCCAATACACAATGTAAGCTCTAAGCCACATTGATATTTATCTAAAACTCATTCCTTAATCTTAAACCACCATTAGGTAAGCATTTTACCTTGTTTTCTCAAGCTTATCTTAACTTCCTCCTTAGACCTTCTTCTTGAATGAATATCGGCCACCACTCAAACTTCCCTTGCCAATGTTCTAATCAATAACCAATGACTCATATGAGCACTAAACAATACACTAACCTTAAGGAGTAAACCCTAGGTTAAAAATGTGTTCTAAGGTATTAAACTGAATGTTTTACCTTGGATTCTCAAAGCAAGCTTGGATATGAAT
Organism: Limonium bicolor; assembly: GCA_023374045.1. NCBI lineage: Eukaryota > Viridiplantae > Streptophyta > Magnoliopsida > Caryophyllales > Plumbaginaceae > Limonium > Limonium bicolor. The sequence goes on from JAIOTZ010000651.1 coordinate 1,759, forward strand.
TAAGTAGGACCTCCTCTAGCCCTTGGAGAATAGAATCAAGCTAGAACAATGGATAAAAATGAATCCCCATGAGTAGTAATTTTCGGTAATGTGTAGAAATGTGGAAACATGGTTTTCTTACATTTTCTTTACCTTAAGAGAATGGAGAAGCTAATGAGCTCTTCAAACTTGATTTTCCCCCATCAATGGAGTTTTCTCATGGCACCAAAATGGAGCTTTGAAAGATTTGAAAAGATAGAAAGATAGGTCTTGACCTAACTAAGACAAATATGCAATTTGTTTTGGATTTGGAGCTTGGAGTTGTATTTGGCAAGTGATTGAAGATGGAGAACCATGGAAGAGCAGCTCTCTCGGTTTTGGAACAGAGAGAAGAAGAAGAAACCGTGGGTGAAGAAGAAGAAATGAAGGAAAGAGGAGAAAAGTGAGCTAATATAAGATATTTTGCTTTTTAAAGCAAATAGTAACTTCTTATTATCTCTTCTTTCCTTTCTCATTTGATGACTCATGTGGTGACTCCACCAATAAAAACCGGCCACCATCTAATTAAGGCTAACATGGTCTTTGGTTGACCAATTAATTGACTTATATTGATTAAAACTTAAACTAGTCACTAAATAGTTACTATTCACTAAGGCACATAATCGGGAAATTTTTGATTTCCCATTGATTTAGACCTCCTAATGTGATACTAATTAGTACACATGTTGATTAAAAAGTAATGATGGACATTTAGCCACTCAAACTCAATTCTAAGACAATTTCTCAAAAATGTGCTTTAAGACTCTTAAAGCACATTTTGTGTTTTAACTTGTTTTCAAGCTTGGTTTTCTTTGCTAATTGATTCAAAATGACCATTAGGATATTACTAAGGTCTTATCATGATATTTGGGTACTCACCCAAGTCTCTCCAAGCTTAGAGCACGTTTTTGCCTGATTGCCCTTAAGACACTTCCTTGTGTTTTCCTTGGTTTAAATTGTCTACCAATCTTTCTAAGGCATATTTTAGCCTTACTACATCATGATTTGATGTTTAATTAACATACTTAGGTTTGGGGTATTCAATCTACCCCCCTTATAAGAACTTTGTCCCCAAAGTTCTCCATGCATCTTTCTTCTTAGATGATGTATGACCTCATTCTTAGATCAATAGAGACATACATTGTATACTTAATCTCATTGGATCATTGATCACCATATTATACTTAAATATCACACAACATGCTTAAGCATGTGTAGCACTCAAAATTCCTTTTGTTCCTTTTGATGATTAAAACATTCGCAAACTTCCAACGATTCTCCATGTCACCGGTCCGTTAGACAATGGTCATTCGTCCTCGTCACCATGGGCTAGAATACAAAAAACGATGCTCCCAATGTCACCGGTCGAAGACAAAGGCTCGTGCGTCCTCGACTTCATGGGCGAGAATCAGTAAAAAGGTAATCCTTTTACGAGGTCATGTGAGGAATAATTCCTTCGAATTAAAATAACAGCAACTCCAATTTTCATGTTTTTTTTATCCTAAGGCCTCTATCCTTAGTGTGATTTACTGTGACCACTGGTAGGGAGTTTCAGGAATAATCTACCCTGATGTGATCAGCATCAGTGTAGAACCATCCTTCCACTCCAATTTGTGTTCGGTTTCCCTTGATCCCTAGAAAATCAAGTTCCACCTCCCACGTCATTTTCAAACATCAGTTAGTTCACTCATGTCCAATTTTTCTATCTTTTTAGTTCTTCTAATCATAATCAATACATCTCCAAAGTGTGGACTCATTCCATCAAACATTCCCAATTCATCTCTTAGTAATTACCTCAGACTTAAATTCCTACTAAATTCTATATCAGTCTCATACCAACTTCCACTGTCTCATACCACATAGCATTACTACATCCTAACTCATAATCATATCAAATAATATCTCATAGTGTTATCTTATTCTTATCTCACACATAGTCTCATATCGACTTATACCTCATATATTCCTTATTTCTTAAGTCTCCTTAATCCTCTTCCTTAATTCTCTTAACTTGTGCTCACACCGGAGTTAACAAGATAAGTACTTAATATGTATGGTATTCACATCTTCTGTGTGCAATAACCATGATTTATCTTAAAATGTTTATGTAAAACATATTCTCAAATTATTTGTGTGCTATGCACACCATAGTTTATGTACTAAGTACTCAAACGTACGATAAGCGGTTTTCGCTCTACCCCCCTTAAAATGGATTACGCCCACGTAATCAACACCATCACATTCTTGAACATAAGTCCAAGATGTCTAATTCTCACCAAGCATTCTAGCTTCCATGCTATCTATCTTACTTATAATTCGATCAGAAATGACTTGGTCTCTGTATCGAGGATTCTTAACGGTACTTATACCGTATTCTCAACTTAGTTGGTCTAATCTCAAGTAGTGGTCTGCTAGCTCCCGCTGCGCGCCTCTGATAATCTTAATCTTAATTGTCTCAATGGACACGTGTTATCTTTATATATACACGGCCTTAATGAGTCGTAACTCGTCTATCCATTCTCCCTGGAGATTTTATGCTCATACTCTTAGTATTTTCTCGAATGTCTAAATTGTTTCCCCTCGACTGATCTTTGTTCTCGGGATGATTCTTAATCTCAAACTACTGTTTAGTGCTTATTGCACTTTACAGTCTAATCTTACTCATCTTAGACATGTCCTATGTCTATACTTAACAATCCGTGCTTCTCGCACTTCGTAGTCCTTAATTATCTGTTCTCTGATTCCCTTGCGTTACTGGGTCAACTGAATTCTTCTCTTCAACTGTTTGTGGTAGTAGCTGCTCTTGTCTGATCTTGCGTCGTTGTCGGTGGTACGGAGTCGACTACTTCCCGTGTCCTTAACACCACTCGTTCACATGCATGGGGTACCTTACTGGTACATTACTACTTACCCAACTAACTCATAAATGAGCGTGTCAGGCCTGCAAGCCCCTGTGGGTGCAGTCGTCCCACGTCTCGTTTTAGTAAACTCATAGTGTCCGTCACACGTTTAGCTATTGCTAATTATGAAGTATTCTGTTGTCGATCTCCTCTTTCATCGTTCCATAATAACATTTATTGTTCTTCTTGAAGTTCATCAAGGGAAGTCCATTTACTGTGCTCTTGGTTATGGTATACTCCAGCTCCTTTCTGTATTCCGTCGTGATTCGGTCTCTTAATAATTGAGGTCTCTTCGTAGAGCCTCTTATTTTGTTCCTCATATTTATGCTACTAGGAATGCACTTCCAGTTCCTTAAGGAATGGGTAGTGTGCTTCCCGTAAAATCTTACCTAACTAGGTCCAGACTACTGGCATCAATGCTCAGTTTGTCTTCCATCTTATTTTCTTACTTATGCTGGTCTCAACTCATAAATCTAATTGCCTCAGTGTCAATATTTGACGGCTCATACATAATGGTCGCCTTACCGCGCACCATGACTTAATTCGCTTATCTAACTATTGTACTCACGACCACTACTACCGTGGTAGTTGGCCTTTACCTTATACTCAATCCCTTCTTGGTGTAAACACACTGGGAGTTCTCTCATTCCGGTGTATGGCGGTTGCCGTACGGTGTTGTAAAATAGTTGACTCTTGATGTAAAGATGTTCTGCTCCAATCTCAGATTCGTAAGTAGGCTAATGTCTTTCGCTTCCTTCATTCTTAGTGATGTTGTCTACCATGTAGTTTAACTGGTTACTGAAGAAGTCATCCACTGATTCACAAGCTCTTCTGAGCATTGCTTAATTGACGTGCCATAACGTGCAGTCACAATGTTTACCTCTGACAATCATTAATTCTTACATCCTGGGTGTTGGATATGAGGTCTATCTCTGCAACCTACCTTATTACTCAAGTGTATCTGGTATGTTCTAAAGTAATCTCAAGGTTCATGGTTCCCATTTCCTAAATAAAGTGTATTTCACCTCTAATAAGTGAAAGCCCTTTTGAGGGGTCATTCCCATTCATGGCCTCACAACAAGGAGAGGTATCCCCACCCTAAAAGCATGGTTCGTTCTCCGCTCCTGTCCTTAGCATTATCTCAATATTCTCATTGGTACCTTTTCTTGGTATTGTTTTTCCCAATCTAAATTATAGGTTTGGTACCGTTCATATCTACGCATTGTAGTTCCTCATGGCTTAAATAAGCTCTTATAACTTACTGCGCCCCGGGCTCTGATGTGGTTAACATCCTTGGCTCGTAGGCTCCTAATGCTTATGTCTCAGTTCATTATTTGTACTCTTACTCATCTGCAGGTCTTCCTTATGAGATTCTGGTTCTGGAACTTCATCCACCGTTAGGTTACATACTAAATGTAATATCGGGTTCATGGTAAGTTGCTGCATCCTGCTTCCGGTCGGAAGTTGTTCAGGTGTTCTGAGGTTACTTAATGTCTTTGACAATGCTGTCATTTTATTAGACTTATGTCTTTTAATAGTCAAAGTTAGGTTTCGCATTAGGCGTTTGCCTTAAGGTGTTCAGTTGGAGATCATCCAGTCATCTTATAACCTTCATCTCAACGCTTCGTTCAACTTCTTTGACTACGCCACCCGTTGATGAACAATCATACTTGGGTGTTAATGAGTTAAGCAAACAGTGTTAATGTCATTCATCGGTTGTTCGGTTCGACTATGCCCGCTCTGGTGGGGTAATCCGCTGAGCTTCCCTCTGTCGGGATTCTACATTTAATCCTTAGTAGGTTATAACTTATGTTTATCTTTTATCCTTGATTTCCGGGTTTTCCAACATCTTCATTGAAGAATGTGTTATTGGTGGGTTTATTCCATTGCTAGTTTATATGGTTTAGTTTCATCTATGCTCAGACCTGCTGCTGATGTTGCGGCTCATCTCATCATGGTCAGGCGTCAGGCCCTTCCAAGGTCTTATTTCTCCATCCCTATGGTTTACAATCCGGTATTAATATGACTACAACTGTAGTGTTTTTATTTCGCCTTGATGGCTTTCGCGTGGATAACGTGGTAGCACTTGCTATTGCAAGTGCGCCATGCAGGTTGGGTTATTGGTACAAGGTACATTGGTGGCGATACTTCCTTCTAGTTTCCAAGTAATTGGTAGTCCTCGGGACTCCTTCAATAATATCTTATTTTGGATAACTATCCATCCGGCAGTTTCCTTGTCGTTTGGCAGTACTGTCATTATCAGGGCGTTCCTCTTTCTGAGGGAACCCCTTAATATTTCCTTATGTCTTAATCCTCGCCCTTGTCTCCACACATCTTGTTGTGGTTACTAAGTAATGATTGTCCTTTAGGCACTACATCGTAGTCCTATTTCGGTAAACCATTTATATGAGTTCCCGTTCCTTAGCTGGGCCTTCCAGTAATCTTAATCCTCATGCTCTGTATTATCTCACTGTTATTCTCCTTCGGACCACTGTCCGGTACTCATGTCCCTTATCATTTCCTTATCCATTGCACGTATAGTGCTTTCCTTACCATTTGTATCTCGGGTGATTTCGACTGCGTAGCATGTCGACCCAGGTTGCCGGTAATTTCTGTTCCCTTACTGATAGTATTCCATAGGTAGCGCCTGTTTCTCAGCCACGCTCCATTAAAATTTCCCAGTTCTCCATAACTGTTGTACGACAAGTTGTTTCTCATATTGCTTACTGTTAGCTAACTGCCAGATCGGGTTCCCCGAGTAAGAGAAGGCTTTCTTCTCTCTGGCGTTTGTTCCACATATTTAGGGTTAGGGATGTGGAGGGCGGGCCTAGGTACTATGGGTATCCGGTAAACACCGGGGAGTCCTGGCTAACGCACCTCACACACTATCTCTCAACCCTTAACCCGTAACTCAATCTCAACCTCAATATCTTCCTAAGTTCGGTAATTCCTTGTCTTCAGAGCGTAACTACGCTCTGATACCACTTTGTGTAACACCCCAACTCAATCCAAATGTGGTCTCGCAACTTAACAGTATATATATACACATGTCACAGCGGAATTCTTTACAATCCAGGACCTTGCCACGGTCTGACTACAGAATATACCGAACATTAGTCTAACAACCATAACCATTTACATAACCTTCTTACAATCCACTCACAACCTATACATCTTACTAACTCAAATTGCCATACGAGTGTACATGCACAACTCGTAGGCCACACTAAACCCTTAACAGCTGTATCCTCTTCTTACTCCTGCGACAGCCGCCTCCTGATGTTCACCTGTGTAGTAAAAAGAAGCCCCCGAGGGGGTCAGCACGAATGCTGGTACTATCCTCTCATGGCCCCCAAGCTAACGTGGCTACGACGACTAATTGTCGATAGCATGGAGGTTGATTAGATGCACAACATAATAGAAGGTGCAGTAAACAACAACTCAGATATGAACAATCAAAGTTCACACACAATGAACGACTTAAATGCGTTCCCTTAATTAGAGAGTTAGTTATTTAACTCCTTAAGTAATGTTCTCTCTTAATCTTAGTCCATCCTTATCTTACCTCAATCCGATTCTTATCTTAATCTTAGAAACAACAACTACCTTTAATCAGGAGTGGATGTAGCTTATCTTAATCTTAATATTACAAACCATCCTTTAAAAAGGAATGGTTGCAACTTTCTTAACCTTACCTTAATCTTAATCTTAATAATACAAATCATCCTTTAAACAGGAATGATTGTAACTTAACTTAATCTTAATCTTAATAATACAAATCTTTAAACAGGAATGATTGTAACTTAACTTAATCTTAATCTTAATCTCTATATACAAACCTTTCCTGGAAGGGATTGGCCGTATCTAATTCGAACCTGGGATTTAGGTGATCCCACCGCACCATCTTAATGCCACCTACTCTGGACGGGAGTCCAGCGTAGCTGAGCCGGCAACCGGCCCTAGGCAACAAGTCCGAAGACAAGTTCCTTAAGCGGAAGTCGAATCTGCTATAGATACCGACTCCCTTTCCTTAGCATGCATGACCGGAGATCGGTCCCGGGTTTCCTCACTCAAGTTCCAGTTAGTAGTTAACTCAAGACCATGTTTGTTGGTTTACCTCTTTCGGTTCATATCGTCCCTCATTAGGGGGCGTTCCTTAGTCTCACTCAATTCTTACTAAACATTGGTTAGTAAGTTCTCACGGTATGTTGTGTTAGTTTTCAAACATCACACAACAACACAATATATATATATAATATGTTCCGGTTGCATGCTTTATCTTGTTTAGTGAGCACACAAAACAAATAGCACACAAGCCGAGGGACACCTCGTTAGCAAGCAGGTCACAAGAAGAAACAACTGTACCGTTCACCGTTGGCCGTTTGGTTGCTTACTCTCTTCCGGAGTCCAAATTCCAAGTCCTAAAACATTCATTCAGTTTTAGGTTGTTAATCACTTAACTTAATTCAACTTACTTAATTTACTTACCTTACTTAACTCTTAATGATCCCAACCTAACACTTCTTAAGTCTTACCACTTAATCTTACAACTTAACCTTACACTTTTAAGTTTATATTTAACTTAACTTAATCCCTTAAGTTCTTAGGGTCCTAATCATTACCACCCTACCAAAGGTATTCCTCATTACCCATTACCATTCTTAGAATTCAAAATTTCTTTTTTTTTTTTCTAAGCGTTAAGGGTCGACCGACCCACCGACCGACCCAACCCCTGGGTCGGTCCATTACAGAAACTCCTCCGTCTTTTGGAACCCATCCGACCGACCCAGAGCTAGACCGACCGACCCAAACCCTCTGGGTCGGTCCCTTACCGAACCCATTTTCCTACATTAAACCTTGTCCGACCGACCCAAAGCTAAGCCGACCGACCCAAACCCTCTGGGTCGGTCCAGTCCAGAGACATTCCGGCTGGCTCAACATGGCCCGACCGACCCAAAAATGGGTCGGACCCTGGGTCGGTCCACTACAGATCTCTCTCTTAAATTGCCTCTTTCAATGCCAAACTCTTCCACAAGTGTTCTAATAGGTCCAACATCATCTTGGCACCTTAAACCCACCTTATAACCTTCACCAAACTCATTAAAGCAACTTCCAAAGATCTTCTCAAACATTTACTCAATTCTTGTAAGAAATTCCTAACACTTGTCAATTAATTCCTTATATTTCTAACATGTACATTTTGTCTAAAACTTCAACTAACCAAAGTGTTTCTTTTCTACCCATATAACTCCTCCTTAACATCATTGCTTGTTAAACCTTCCAAGGTTATCTTGCATGTCCATGCACAATTTCTCTTCTTTTCACTTATTACTCATCACTCTTAAACTCTTAAGCTTGCTTATACATTCCTTTCCATTATCTTAATACCTTGACATTGTTCTTCATTTACCTTAACCATGCAACTCCCTCCTTAGACATTTCCACTTCTCTTATGCAACACTTACCTAAGTCCTAAACACTCAATTACATCCTCTTGATTCCTAAATCCTTCAAGGTAATGCCTAAGTCATCATAACTCATTATAACACTTTATCTCCTTAAACTTATGCACAAGTCTTACATTCCTCATCTCATGATTTTGGGGTGTTCAATACACCCATCTAAACTCTAACTTCCTCATAGACCATTCTAGGTCATTCTCATCCTCAAGAATTTCTTAGTTAACTCATTTCCACCCAATTTCCTTTTCATGCTCCCTAGTAAACCCTAGGGCATATTAGCTCACCACTACCACTTAAACACCTTGTTTTCTACTCAAATTTCGCCATAGCTCCTCTAGTATCTTATCATTCCCAAACACATTATTTTCCTCATTTAACCATCTCACACACATCAAGTTCTTCTCATCATATCTCATCACCCAAACCAACTCATTCACAACAACTCATTATATTGCAATAATCTTAAATTGCATAGCACCAAGGCTCTTAAATGACATGGCTCTTAGGCCCTTAAATGACTTAAACTTAAACACTGAATTTCCCACATATATAAGCTTTCAACCTGCAAATACACTCATCAATCTCATAGTAGTTATAATGCTCTTAAAATCCACCTTAAACTTATATTACTAACTCATTCTCATTAGCTCCTTAATCACAAGTTCATAAGCTTGTTTAGGTTCTTTTTCTTAGGTTATATAACCCAATACACAATGTAAGCTCTAAGCCACATTGGTATTTATCTAAAACTCATTCCTTAATCTTAAACCACCATTAGGTAAGCATTTTACCTTGTTTCCTCAAGCTTATCTTAACTTCCTCCTTAGACCTTCTTCTTGAATGAATATCGGCCACCACTCAAACTTCCCTTGCCAATGTTCTAATCAATAACCAATGACTCATATGAGCACTAAACAATACACTAACCTTAAGGAGTAAACCCTAGGTTAAAAATGTGTTCTAAGGTATTAAACTGAATGTTTTACCTTGGATTCTCAAAGCAAGCTTGGATATGAATTAAGTAGGACCTCCTCTAGCCCTTGGAGAATAGAATCAAGCTAGAACAATGGATAAAAATGAATCCCCATGAGTAGTAATTTTCGGTAATGTGTAGAAATGGTGGAAACATGGTTTTTCTTACATTTTCTTTACCTTAAGAGAATGGAGAAGCTAATGAGCTCTTCAAACTTGATTTTCCCCCATCAATGGAGTTTTCTCATGGCACCAAAATGGAGCTTTGAAAGATTTGAAAAGATAGAAAGATAGGTCTTGACCTAACTAAGACAAATATGCAATTTGTTTTGGATTTGGAGCTTGGAGTTGTATTTGGCAAGTGATTGAAGATGGAGAACCATGGAAGAGCAGCTCTCTCGGTTTGGAACAGAGAGAAGAAGAAGAAACCGTGGGTGGAAGAAGAAGAAATGAAGAGGAAAGAGGAGAAAAGTGAGCTAATATAGATTTTGCTTTTATAAAGCAAATAGTAACTTCTTTACTTATCTCTTCTTTTCCTTTCTCATTTGATGACTCATGTGGTGACTCCCCACATAAAAACCGGCCACCATCTTAATATAAGGCTAACATGGTCTTTGGTTGACCAATTAATTGACTTATATTGATTAAAACTTAAACTAGTCACTAAATAGTTACTATTCACTAAGCAAGGCACATAATCGGGAAATTTTTGATTTCCCATTGATTTAGACCTCCTAATGTGATACTAATTAGTACACATGTTGATTAAAAGTAATGATGGACATTTAGCCACTCAAAACTCAATTCTAAGACAATTTCTCAAAAATGTGCTTTAAGACTTCTTAAAGCACATTTTGTGTTTTAACTTGTTTTCAAGCTTGGTTTTCTTTGCTAATTGATTCAAAATGACCATTAGGATATTACTAAGGTCTTATCATGATATTTGGGTACTCACCCAAGTCTCTCCAAGCTTAGAGCACGTTTTTGCCCTGATTGCCCTTAAGACACTTCCTTGTGTTTTCCTTGGTTTAAATTGTCTACCAATCTTTCTAAGGCATATTTTAGCCTTACTACATCATGATTTGATGTTTAATTAACATACTTAGGTTTGGGGTATTTCAGGGATGGTTTTGGTTTCCTCGGAGTTATAATCCCGATTAAATACTTGAGCTATGTGGGGTAAACAGAAAACAAAATCAAGAACAAAAAGAAAACAATAGAGGGTAATGAATCAGTCTTAGGTTTCAGGTTTTCTAGGTCTGTCCAGTTTCAGTGTTAGGCCATATCTGCAACATCAACCAAACTTTTGTGGGTTGTTTTGGGTTTAGAAACTTCCTAGTACACTTAACTAAGTAAGAAAGTATGTTGGTATAAATCGTAAGGCAGTTAGAAGAACAGATAGTGAGCAAATAAGAGAATAGTTCAGGTTATGATTCCAGGTTCTGGAATTCTCCTGTTTCAGTTTCAGTCTTTAGTTTCTGAGTTCTTGCTTCTGTATGAACAGGCTTCAGAAGGAGTAACCACATTGTTTGAGAGTAAGATTATATCACAACACTTGACTAGGAAGCTAGGAAACGTGAGGGGAAATAGGAAAAAAATCAGATTGATGAACAGACAGAAAAGAAACAGAAGGAAGGTGTATCAGTTTATAAACTCGGTTCCTGCACTTTCTTGTTTCAATATAAGATTTCACTAGTGGGAGTAACAGAGTGGTTGTAGTTAGTTTTTGAGTTTAAATAATAGCTGGAACATTGAATCAAGTGAGCAAATGCTTAGGAAAAAAATTGAGAAACTGATTAACAATGAAACAGAAAGACAAACAGAGAATAAAACTGTAACAGATAATAGCCCAATTTTACAGATTTGAGTTTCTGGGTGAGAGTTCCTTAGAGAGTTATCTAAGTGACTTGGATAGATGAAACTCAATACTAATATCAGTTCTTTTCTAAAAAGTATAGCAGAATCGATATTGTCAATCTTGAAAAAGAAAACAGTGAGCGATTAGAGAAAAAGACTAAAGCTGATGCACTAGGATTGGTATTTTCTTCCTTTTTCTGTTTTAATTCTCATTCATTGATCTGGTTTCTTATTTTCCCCAAACACTTACCCATTTAGTTAAGTGATTTAGTAAGATTTTCAACTCAGAAACCACCCAAAACAACATTGATAACACCCCTGGAGGTTCTTTACACAGAACAGAGAAAACGGAAAAAAACTGAAACTTCAAACTGATATCTTCTCTCTCTTGTGTTACATTGATTCTTTTCCTTCCCAAAGTGTGTACAGACTTAATTAACCTCTTTATACATGCCTATAGTTCTTTCTTAAACCATTATAACACTCTTAACATTTCTATAATTCAGCTATACAGAAGCGACTGATTATCAAAAATCTGAAAGCAAAACCTGTTCATCTCTTCTTCGTTACATCTGTTAGGTTGTGAAACCGACTTCTAATCTTCCCCTAACTATTTATAACTTACTTAAGTGTGTTAGATATGTTTTAGGTTTATTAGTAACTCCATACAACACTGTTAATTGCTCTGGTAGTTCATTTTACAGAAATTGACGTGCTGCAGGAATTTGAAAACTAATTTCTGCATCATCTCTTTAACCTCTCTTTTAGTTAATTAAATTAATCTCCATTTTCCCCCAAAGTGTTTACCCACTTAGTTAGGTGTCCCAGCAAGGTTTTAAACTATTGAATCACTCAATATAACCTCCTTATACTCTCTGTAACAGACTTGTACAAAAACTTAAATTTTTCAGAAAAACTGAAACCATGGACTGGTGCATGTTCTTTTCTGTTGGTTTGTTTTGTTATCTAACCCATCTCCTATTTTCCACAACTTGTTTAGTTACTTAGTTATGTGTTTTAATACAGTTGTAATTTTGAAACAACCCAAAGCAATAGGGACTACTCTTCTGCAAGTCATTTACACAGAACTTGAAAAACTGCAAAACTGAAAAACTGTTGCTCACAACTGGTGGCTTTCTTCTTTCTTTCCTGTCTGTTCCTCAACCTAACTTCTGATTTTCCACCCCACATTGCTTACCCTCTTGGTTAAGTGTGTTATCCAGCCTTTGAATTCGAAAACAAACCCAAGGTAACAAGGACTATGCCTCTGAAACTCCTTTACACCGAATCTGTAAACCTGAAAACTGAAACACAACTTCAATTTACTCCTCACTCTTAGTGCATCAGGTTGGGTTTTTAAATTCTCCCAAGGGGTTTATAACTAGTTAGGTGGATTAGCAATGTCTTAGGTTGATGATTAAACCAATAGGACCCATCATCACTCCTCTGAGATTTAGTTATACAGAAGCAAAAGTTGCAGGGTTGATTCTAGATTTCTGCACACTGCTTCTTTCTGTTTTATTTTTTTTTGTCAATATTCTCACAAGCCTACTGGGTTAGTAAAGGGTTTTATCTTTGCCTTAGGTTCATTATTAATCTAACACTACATCTATATCCTGTCTAGGCAATTAATAGACAGAGCACAATGTTACATAAACACCTAAATACTAACTGGGAGGAAACTGAAAAACTGAAGGCTGTTACACAAAATTGCAACCGGGAACTCAGAAATCAGAAACTGATACTCCTTTTTCTGTTGTTTTCTTTATGTGTGAGTTCATTCTCTGATCATGTAACCAGTTTAGAGAAAACTCGCCACTTAAGTATCTTAGCTGTTTTCCATTGGTTGATCTTTGGCTGAGTGTGAAGTTCTCAGGACCTTGAGCTCTTGGCCTCAACTTCTGGTTCTGTTTCAGCAAGGATTAAGCACATTTATTAGCATATTTTTAAGCCCAGGGAAACACACATGTTTCACCAAATGAATTAAATTTTCCAAACGAAGTACATTGACAAGTTAGACTTCACACATATTTCAGTAGAAAGATTCAGAACCTAGAAACACAAAAACTCCAAATACTTAAACACGATCATAGATGCCATTTTATGTTTGATAATGAGGCAGTACCTTATGGAAGCTGTTTTGACTCAACCTATTAGACCTTAGTGCTGTCTAGTACTTCCAGTTGGTATGGCAAGGAATATCACAAGTTCCCTCCAGTCTGACCTGAATGCATACATAATTGAATTTATTGTCTTCAATCAATTTTGATCTCATATGAGTTTTTCTTTTGTAATCTCCTTGGCTGTGAACAATCATCAGCTTGTTTTCTTTAAAATTTTCTATATATGTGCCTAATGATTGTGATATATGAAATTTCTAATGTTCATCCCAATCATTGGAGTTCTTGATAATCTAGTATTATTACTGTGAAATCTGCCATTGCCTTTGAATACCAGGGTAGTGATATTCCTTCTAAATGACCAAGACATAGAAAAAGCAACACTCTGGCAGTATAATCTATAACTACTTGAGTAAAGCATGTAAAACGACCGTAGTTGTCTACATTTCTGGTTTTGAAATTGATTGGACTATTTTGCCACTTATGAAAATGCTATTGCAAAATATCTTATCAGGGCCGTGGTTTCGGCTATCAAACATTTTGTATTCAGAAGTATCGGATGTTCAACAAGCAGTCATGGGACTATCAGGTACCTAATTTGTGGAGTTTTTCTTTATTTTCCGAGAGGGAAACTTACCTGCTGCTTATGCATCTTTTTGTTTTATTAACAGAAGCAGGCTATGTCTGTCCGGTTCAGTCTTTAGTGACCCTTATCTTTATATATCTAACTGAATTTCTTCATTCAGGTCACAATCAAGATATGGGCTCTTACCATATTATTGAAATCATAATTGTTTGCCATTCAAAAAATAAAGAGAGTGTACACTGTTTAGATAGTATAGTAAAGCTCAAAGGTTTGTAAATAATGGATATGACTATTCTAAAAGTACCCTTGAATGGTAGAAGTATGCAGACTTGCCATCACAAGTTAGTTGCGTGTGGCTTGTTAAGGAAAATCTGGCTAGACCTCCTTCAAAGGTTTGTACATAATGTATACGACTATTCTGAAAGTCCCTCTTGAGTGGTAGAAGTATGGGGAGCCATCACTTGTACGTTGCGTGTGGCTTGTAAAGGAAAATCTGGTTAGACCTCCTTCATTGAAGGTGTAGTGAATCTCCTCGCAGTCATGGTAAACGCAGAAGAAACCATAATACCAGGCGAACAGAATTCGAGGGGCAGAAACCGCTACACTAGTTTAATTATACATGTTATTTAAACAGATCCGCTAATTTGGTAGAATTGCCCTGAGTAGAGGAGCCTTAGTCAAAGCAATTCATTCTACCTCATCACAAAACCAATTCATATTGCATCATTGGAGAGTAAGATTCATGCGTATACTGATTTCAAAAAATTTGTTGAATTTACCTACGGTACCACCATACCGCAGTAGTCGGAGGTTGGTGGCGTTTATTGGTGGCGATATGCAGCACAGAAGCAGTAGTGGTGTAGCACAAGACTGGACCGGTTGCCGATTTAGAAGAGCAAGGGCAGAAGATGTTGGTGGTGACGGTAGAAGCGATTCGGAGGTGAGAAACCAAATGTTGGCTGGATGAGAAACCAAATGTTGGTGGTGGCGGTGGAAGCGAAGTCGGAGGTGAATGTAGTGGCGGCGATGGCGACGATGCAGTAGGTGGGACGGCGATATCGAATTTGGAAGGGTCGGGAGAGAAACAGGCGGGCAAAACATACAGGACTGGCGCGTTGAGGGAGAAGGTAGTATTTGGTGGAAAGTTAAAAGACAATATAACACGGTTATATTGTACAACCATGTTATAAAATGCAGTTTATAACACAGGTAGATGGAACCGTGTTATATTTAATACTCTTATAACACGGGTAGAACATAACCGTGTTAAAAACCCTATTTTTCCGAGTAGATAATTCCTCTCACATAATATAACACGGTTATATTGTACAACCGTGTTGTATACTATTTTATAACACCTTTACACTATAACCGAGTTATAAAATGCGTGTTATATAATATTTTTTCTACTAGTGAGTCCTTATTTGTTCCTCGAGTCCTATTCTTGAACCCCCGGCTACATGCCAAACGGTTCAATCAATACTACGCATTACATTACATACACAATTGCTACTCCCGTACTTACCCCGTTGTCCCGTTGTTTCGGTTTCACTTGCTGTTCTTATACTTACACATTGTTTAGTTTCTTTAAGTTTGTTTTCTTACTTAACCTTGGTATACTTACATTTGTGTACATATGTATATGTGGGTATACATATATATATATATAATTATTTAATTTAATTACACATTTTTTTTGTATGACTCGACCGACCTTACTCAAGTCCGGTCTCAGGGTCGGTCGAAGTCAGTAGGGAAATGCGCCGGAAAATTTCAGGGCCGACCGACCTTGCAAGTCCAGTCCCAAGGTCGGTCCATTCCAGTGAGTTACGGACGGAAAATTTTTAGCCCGACCGACCTTGCAAGTCCGGTCGCAAGGTCGGTCCATTCCAGTAAGTTAAATGACGGAAAAATTTTGAGTCGACCGACCTTGCAAGTCCGGTCACAAGGTGGGTCCTTTCCAGTAGGTTACATTACGGGAAATTCTTCTGGCCGACCGACCTTGCATGTCCGGTCCCAAGGTCGGTCCATTCCAGAAGGTTTCCGTCCTTTGTAAATCTGGGCTCGACCGACCTTGCAAGTCCGGTCCCAAGGTCGGTCCGGCCCAGTAATTGCATTTTTATTTCTGTTTTCAGTCCCTCTTCTTACCCATTACTTCCCCTTTATTCCTACACTTAATCCCACATGTTTACACAATCTCCTCATTTCCATTCCACTCTTACAACTGTTTTTCATCCTTCAATGCTACAGATTTTTGTTCCAACTTCTTACACTCAATACTCCTACTACCAATACCATTATTAGCATCCCAATTACATTTCCAAGCAATTACACATATATACCTAAGTCCAACATTCACTTTACTAGGTCTAGTACTCTAATTCTTCCTAGTTCCTCCAATGAAATCCAATACTTCTTGCTACAGATTTTATACTCTCCTAATCACATACCACTGCCACCATTCCATGGTCACTCTACTATCTCCCAATACACACCTTGGTTCTCCCATTCACCAAGTCATCCATAAATGTACATATTCCTACCAAAATTTTGCCATAGCTTACCTACTTTTCTTACTTCTCCACATACACACTTTTCATCAAATTTATTCCTAATCTAGCCAAACCACAAGGGTTCTACCAGCACACAATACAATACCAATCTCTTTACACCAATATATCCTCAATTACAATACCAATACATCATTACTTCCTTAACACACCATACTAATACACATACACAACTTATTTGGCGCTAAGGACTACCATTCAAATACAAGCTCATAAATACTCAACTTCCACAAACTACAATACTAATACAATAGTTTAGGTTCTTTATTTGTTCACCCATTCCCATTACTCTAATGTATTAAATTAAACATTAAGAAGGAGCTCTTACCTTGAGCTTTTGATTCCTTCCTTTCTTTTCCATTTCTCCTCTTCTTTTCCTCTTTCTTTCTTCTCTTGTTCTCGGTTTGCAATTCGAATCCTCTAACACTACAACCCATTTATACACACCATTCAATACAAAGCTAACCCTTACATTATCTTAAAGTTTTAATGTAGGTTTTAGGGTTTAGAAATTTCATTACCTTGCAAGGGTATGAGTGAAGCTTGGAATGGTTCAAGAACAAGATTTCCCACTCTCCAAGAAAGCAAAAAATCGGCTAGAGTACAAGAACAACAAGGGTTTAGTTTCCCAAATTTCATTTTGCCCACAAGGGCTAGAAAAAGGTAAGGTTTCAAGAAGATTTTACCTCAAAATAACATGGAGAAGGAGGTGGTTCTAATGGTGGTCTTGAAGCTCCAAATTCTACACACCCATGGAGATGAAATTTCTTGTTTTCGAATTTTGAAAGGATGAATATGTTCTCCTTAATGAGGGGATTCCAATCCTATAATTTTTGTAATTTTTGATGGAGGTTTAATGGGTTAACAAGAGGAGAAGTGGGTGGCTATTTTGGCTTCTCAAAATCGCCATTAGAGGCTCCAAGGAAGAAGAAGAAAAATCAGAGAGGGGAGGGGGAGTGCTGTTACGTGAGTGAAGGGGATGAGAGTAGGAGAGAGAGTGAGTAAAGTAGTTACTTTTTGATTTTTATTTGTTTTGTCCTTTTGCACATAAGGAGAGAAGTAAGGGGTGTGAGTGGGGCATCAATATCGGACACACACACAGCCCATATGGGTTTGTAAAAATTTTATTTACAATATTGGACACATTAGTTTGACTTATTTATGTTTCTACCCCACAACTTCCCGTTTTTTATAGTTTTTACTATTTTCTCATTTTATTGGTTCTAAAGCTTCACTAATATTTATTAATGACTATTTAGTTGACCAAAACTGTTACGAGTCTATTTGACCCGATTAAAGTCACGTTTTCCCGGTTACCTCGAAAAACGCGCTTTAATGTTCATTAGTGTTTTTAATCCATTTTAAGGATCTATTTTCTTCGGGATTTGTTCCCTAATATTTATTTGGACTTAGTTAAGCCTTTGGAATCCATATAATACGCTATCCGGGGTCTCATACCCCTTATGGTTATTTAACGCTTATTTAGCGTTTTTCGCTTTTTAAGCGTTTCTTTATTTCTTTTGGATTTCTTTTTCCTCACCTATACTACTTAAGCATTAGTAGGCTTTTAAATAACCATTAAGAAAATTTTAATCGCCATATTTAAGTTCGGGGTATTTCAGTGGGCCGCAATTCAAAGGTTAAGTATACCTAGCAAATGAGAGTAAATGGCTAATCATAAACGCCTTGAAGCCTTAGAGGCTAGAGCCAAACCCGGTTATGAGTTAATTGACCGCATTGAAGTTAAAATACTTCATGTTGCCTGAATTAATGAACCAATGTTCAATGATGACATGTGGTCGATTACGTGGGCGTAACCCCTTTTAAGGGGGGTAGGGCGAGAAACAGCTTAGAGTATGTTTTACGTATAGGTGCGTAAACTACTATGTGCATAGCACAAAAGAAACTATTTTGATGATTGGAACTTATGTTACATAAACATAGGCACCCATTCATTGTGTAATTATGATTATTGTGCAGGAGAGATGCGAGTAACGGGTATGTAATATTTATAAAAAGAGGAGTAGAGAAACTGCTTGGGAGTGAGAATCCCTATAGTATATGTCTATTGAGATTAGACATAAGTTATGATGAGTAAGAATCGGTATGAAACCGATGTGTAACCTAGTAGGAAATGAGTTTCCGTAGGTAATTTTATTTGAAAATGTTTAATGGAGTGAGTTCCATCCTTTGGAGTTGTATGTTATATGTTTTAATTGAGTAACAATTTGAGAAAATGAGCCCATGAGTTGCTTAGGCAAAGTAAGCATAGTTTATTGAGAATGACGGATGACCTAAGTTCTAAGAATTGGAGATAAGTTAAGATGGATTATTTTATGAATATGACTAGAAAGAGTAAAAGATAGAAAACGAAAATTTTTGACTATCTTATTGTTTGAAACTGATGTGGGAGGTTGAACTTGATCTGCTAGCGATCAAGGGAAACCAAACACAAATTGGGGTGGAAGGATAGTTCAACACTGATGCTGATCACATCAGGGTTGGATGATTCTTGAACCTCCCTATAAGTGGTCACATGTAATCACGCTAAGAAAAGATGCAACTACCATAAACCGGATTTGGAGTTGTGATGTTTTAAAAAGAATTTTCAAACAAAATTTGAAAAAGACCTTCCTTCGAGTATGAAGGCGGAAAATGGTTTTGAAACCATTGCACTGTATGTGCGGCGGTCCTAAGTGACTTGTTAGGGTGGTGACAGTGTGTGATTTTTCCAAAGGCAGCGGGATGGGGATAGTACCCTGAGAATGTCCTGTGTTGAGTGAGTCAACCAGAGTGCCTGAGGATATGTATATGTGTAACGTTTTGATCAGTACCGAAGAGACCGTGGGCTGGAGAGAGTAAGTGCCCATTTGTCATGAAACGGCCGTGAACCAAAAAGCTTAAGTGTTCAACGTGACCGGTACCTGAGGGATCAGTAGTGTAATTGTAGTGCCTTCTTGTCTTCGGACCGATTCCATGGAGAGAGTATGATGAGTATTTTTTATTGCAATACATACTGTGATATGGGTGTGGTATGTGTAGTGTGAAAGGAGACCGACTTGTGGAGTCTGTAAGGTCGTACATGTATTATGACCTTGGCATAGCACGCCGTGAGACTAACCATCTTAGATTCACCAACTTTGAGGACAAAGTTCTTAAGGGGGGTAGATTTTAATACCCCGGACCTAAAAATGGTGATTAAATTATCCTAATGTGATTACTAAAGGCCTAATGGTGCCTTGAGAGTATTGGTATAGAGAATAAAACCAAAAGAAAGAGAAAATGCGTAAAACGCGAAAAACGCTAAAACACGCGTTAAATGAGTATAAGAGATATATGATCTCGTTAGGGTACGAGATGGATTCCTAAGGCTTAGTTAGGCCTAATTAGTGTACGGGAATGATTCCCAAAGAAAACAGATCCAAATAATGGATTAAAAGGCTAACGAAGTTTTAAAGCACGTTTCTCGAGAAAACCCGAAAACGTGAATTTAAGTGGTCAAATAGACCCGTAAAAATTATGGTTGACTATATAACTATAATTACGTATTATTGGAAGCGTAATAACCATTAAAAATAAAGAAACGAGAAAAATCCAAAAAACGGGCCTAGATAGTGAATAGTGCCAAACCGGGTAAAATTACGAGCTTTTTCTGTAAAAAACGAAAAAAAACGCTCCAGCTTACTAATATAGTGGGCCGGTTTTAATTAATAAAACAGCCCCCACACACACTAATAAGCTATAGAAGAAAAAGAAGAAAGAAAAAAAAGGGAAAAGTGTAAAAGTAAAAAGCACTCACCTATTCTCTATCCTCTCATTTCCCTCTTTCCTTTCTTCTTCTCCTCCCCATCGCCACCTTCCTCCTCTCTCTCTGCTGGAGCCAATTTTGAGCTCCTCCCATGGCTACTCCCTCTTTCTCTCCATGCTCTAGCTACATACAAGCTCCAATCACAAAAATAATCACATATTCTTCTTCCTCTCATCATCCTCTATCATTTTATCTTTTTAAAATTCCAAAAGGATGAAGTTCATCTCCATGGGTATATCCCATTTGAAGAGAAAATTAGAGATTCTTGGAGCTTGGAGTCTCCTCTTCCATCCAAGGTAAAAATATCCAAAGAAAATGCATCTTTTCTTCACCCTCTTGTGTTGTCCGATTTTGGCAAGTTTTAATGCCTTGATTTTCCTTGTTTGAGCTATTCTCCTTGTCTTCAATGGTGGTTTGGGAGTTCCCCTTTGATTCTTGATCAAATCCCCATCCTAGGGTTTCAAGGTAATCACCAATTTTAGAGCTTTAAGCATACCTAATTAATGAGGTTAAGTGTTTTTCCTTAAACTAATTCCTTGCTTTGAACATTGATTTGGAGATGGGCAATTCCATGGCCTTTGGCCGATTTCTAAGCAAGAGAAAATAGAAGAGAAAGAAGAGGAGTGAAAAGAGGAAAGGCTTGTGAACAAGAGGTAAATAATTTACCTTGGAGCCTAATTTAATGCTTTTAGAATTTGGGAAGGGAAATAAATAAATGAATGAACCCAACATGTTTTGGAACATGATTGTTGAGATGAGGAGAGTTGTGGTAGTGCTAGATGCATTTGTGAATTAATGCTTGATTTAAGAGCCTAAAAGCTATGCACTTTGTGATTTATGTATTGTGTTACATTTGGAGAATTTGATGAGTTTTATGGTTTTATGTGTGCTGGTAGAACCCTTGTGGGTTTGGCTAGTTTTAGGTTGATTTAAATGGTGGTATGAGTTTTGGGCAATGTTAGAAAAGTAGCCGGACTATGGCGAAATTCCGGTAGGAATCTAAGTGATTTTAGTGGTGTAGTCAGTAAAGAATAACCTAGGGATAAGCTAGGGATGAATGGAGATTGGATTGATTTAGTAAACCACCTTGGAATTGATTGTTAAAGAGAGGAGAATTGATGCAAAATCTGTAGCATAAGAGTGTGAGAAAGTCTTGGAATGGCTTGAGATGGACAAGGGTATTAAACTTGTGAAACAAGGAGGGAACTAGGGTTTTGGAAGTGCATTGGCCTAGGAATGATTTGGAATGGTCAAATGGAGTGAGCACAATAATGCAAGTGCCAAGAGAGCTTAGAAAATGCACAAGTGTGCATTAGTGCAAAATGAGAATGCAAAATTTGTGAATTGGAGTAAGGATTAAACCTAAGTTTTGAAGAGGTTTAGAGCATGTTTAAGGTGTTTAAACATGTGGGAAACTTGTGGAAAGTTTATGGAATGATTAGGGGTGGATTAAGGATTGATTAGGGGCTGAAAAATCATGTTTGGAGCAGATTTTAGCAGGGTCCGGGACTTGGTCCTTGGACAATGTCCCGGACCACCCTTAATTTTGAGCCGAGAGTGAACATCCATGCCTGGTCCGGGACTTGAGATAGGGACAAGGTCCCGGGCCATAGTAAAAATTATGCCGAGAGTTGAATTATGCAGCTGGTCCGGGACTTGAGTTAGGGACAAGGTCCTGGACCATGGTAGAAATTCACCCGAGAGTTAACACCAGCATTGGTCCGGAACTTAGGGTAAGGACCAATTCCCGGACCACCCCCAGAAATGCCCCGTGAGTGTTTTAAAGGTTTCTAATGATGGGGGTTTGAATGTTAATGATGTTAGATGATGTTTAGGCCTTGTTTGGTGACATGTAAAGGCCCTAATAAGTGTAAGAAAGTGTTAGAAGTGAGTGAGAAGTTAGAACTCATACTAACAAAAGTAAAACCGAGATAACAGTATAACGGGGTAAGTACGGGAGTAGCATTTAATTATGAACCGTATGAGCTTAGTATTAATAATAATGTTTGGAACATTATCATAGGATCGTGTGTGAACCGAGCATGGTGAGATGACTCGGTAAAAGTAAAAACCCCGATGAAAGGTATGATTTTCTCATGCCCCGTATGCTAACCGAGTTACTCTGATTTGTGTGCTTGCTTGCCGGCTTAATCAAGACGAAAGCATGTAAATGAACCATTGCTTGATTATATATGTATTGTTGTATACTGTACGAGCTAACATACTTGTATGCCGGTGTGGTCTAACGTAGTGTATAGACAAACTCATAGTGAGTAGTGATTGACTATAAACCCGTAGATCAGGTAGTTTCATAAATAATGGAAACGTGCAAACACACAAGTTGTCGATTAAAGTATAACGATAAAGCAACAAATGAACCCACTAGAATGTGAGGAGATGTACGGGATGAGTAAACACCCGATAACGTTTAGAAAACCATATTGAAACAATCCACGAAATAAATAAGAGTGGAGAGGTAAATGAACCTCCATCAAGAGGATGGAAGTTAGTCCAATGGTATGAACATGTAGTAACGGTAAGAGAGACCTAAGGGACCCTTTAACTCCCTTGAGACATGGTCGACCTCTTACTTGAGGATTTTACCCGGTATAAGTAAATAACCGAAAGTATAAGTTTATGAATGTAAGGGTAACCCTTAAACCTAAGATTACCCGAACTTAAGTAATGTTCCCAAATCGTTAGGAACATCGAGAGAGATGCTCCTAGATTAATGTACATAATTATCTGATACCTCCGAGAGAGGAGTGTATAGGAATGTGAGAAGTCCGAGAGTAGTCGGACCTATGTGAAAGTAGTAAGAACTAAGAGAGAGTTCCGGGAGCTTGTTGAACTATGCTCTAGAACCATGAGTTTTGGCTTAAGAAAGTATTAAGAGAAACAAGCATGACGTAGGAGACCTGAAGTGTCTTGAGAACTACAGGAGATTGAGTATTAGTAACCCAAGAGTGTGGGTGAGATAAATAGTAAGTATCCCAAGAGAATGGGTGAGGATAAGAATAAGTAACCCGAGTGAATGGGTAAGTTATTGAATAAGTAACCAAGGCATAGTGAGGTAGAAACCCTCATGGCCTAAGAGCAAATTAATACAACTAACAACCTTGTTATGTCAGTTAAGGCTTGTATTCCGTGGGTGAATGTGAATCCTTGTGTAATGTATATATGTAATGTATTGCAATGTTGCATGTTGATTGAATTAAAATGAATCTCATGCTCTTGACAAAAGTAGTCGACGTACCCCAGTTAGCACGCGGGGTATGCGAATTTCATATGCAGCGTAAGCTGAGCCCCTAGCGGCATCGTTTTTATTTTTCAGGTACACCGAAGAAGATTTCCTTCGAGAGTGGGATGGGGTCGGTGGTTAACATGGGTAGTTAGGTTTTAAATTACTTATGTACTTGAATGAGGAGTAAGACCGAATATGTTGTCGGCATCCGTATATTGTAGACTCGGTGTAGTAAAGAAATGAATTGAGCATTGTGTTTGTATTGTGTACTCGGTTGTTCCAGTCCTTCAGACCGTTACTGTAATTGAGTTAGGCTGGTTAGCCATGAGGGTGGCTAACGGCTATGTATCACCCTCTGTATTTAGAGTTCCGTTGTGAGTTTTATGGTAAATTGTGATAGTTTAAGAGGTAATGACGAGTTTAGCAGTTGGGGTGTTACAAAAATGGTATCAAGCGAAGTATCGCTAATGACTGGAAATACCGAGCTTAGGAAATACAGAGTTAGGAATTAGAGACTTAGGGCTAAGGGTGGATTGGTAGCGTGAGAGATGCGCTAGTTAGGAACTTCAGGATGAACTGGATACCTACAATACCAAACCCGCCCTCCACAACCCCCGTATTAAAAGCTCAGGAGAGAACGCCAGAGAGACGGGGAAACCCGATCTGGCAGTTATTTGATACTTCAATATGAACCAGAACCTGCCATAAGGTAGATTCTAGAACCGGAAACCTCGGAGATGAACTCTGCTGGAATGACTATAACCACACTTAATGGCGGGAGATCGAGAAATCCTAATCCAAGGAGACCGGAATCTATGGCAGCATAGAGTGACATGCCTAGCAATCATGAAAACCCGGCTGGCCGAGAAGCAGCAAGAAGGAAAGCACAAACCGTGCAACAAGGTGGATTCATGAGAAGCAACGAAACCGAGACATATGTCTACGGACCGCTATAGTTAAATAATGCCACCAACGGTATACTAACTGACTAAGAACCTAGTCAAGGGTAGATACACCCACCCTACCACACCCAAAAAGGCTACAACACCTATAGCATACATAGCTTAGACAGCTACGAGCACATCTACGGGATGTACCCGAATAGGACTACTGAAGTAGTGCCTAAATGAGTTAAACCTCAGTAACCACAGTAAAGACGTGGGAACGAGCAACGAGGTAGAGCATAGAACTAAATAATTAAGGAACTCCGAGAGTGAAGAAGCACCTAAATGAATGACAGTCATGTCAAGACGAATGAGAAGCAGCTCTAAGGAGTAGTTATCCAACTAAAGGATCAAGGAAGAGCCGACAAGGCTACCAAATGTAATGTGAACAATTCCGAAACCGGTGAGTTATCCCAAAAGCCGCCTGTACCGCGCACTTGCCACGGTAAGTGCAGTAAAAATGAGACTATTAAGAGGAGCTTTGACAAGTGACCAGTACTTAGCAAGTACCAAGATGGCGAGAGAAGCCAATATGGCAAGACAACCCTAAGAATTTTGAAACGAAACCTTGGAAATTGTAACACCCCAACCGTTAATCTCATCATTACCTCATAATCCGTTACTAATTACACTTACTCACGCAGCGGAACTCTAATTACAACGAGGGGTGAAACAACGCCGTTAGCCACCCATGTGGCTAACCGGGCTAAACTTACATACCGTAACGGTCTGATGAACTGGAACAACCGAGTACTTCATACAAATTCAATACTCACTTCATACCTCTACTATACCGAGTCTACAATATACGGATGCCGATAACATACTCGGACTTACACCTCATTCAAACGCATAAGTAATTACAATCTAACTACCCATGCTCACTGCAGTCCCCGTCCTACTCTCTCGAACGGTGGTCAGCTTCAAGTACCTGCACACTAAAAACGTTCCCCCTAGGGGGTCAGCTTACGCTGCGCATGAAATTCGCATATACCGCGTGCTAACCGCGGTACACCGACTACTTTGGGTCGGATATACATGGAGTTCATTTTAATCAAACAACATGCATCATGACAATACAATATATATGTATATCACACAAGGAATCTACATCCAATCACGGAACACGATTCCTAACTAACATAACAATGTTGTTAGTGGTAACTGGTTACTCTTAGGCATTGAGGGTTATTCCTCACTATGCCTTGTTTACTTATTCGATACCTCACCCGCTCTCTCGGGTTACTTATTCGTATACACACCCATTCTCTTGAGCTACTCATTCTTATACTTACCCATTCTCTCGGGTTACTCATACATATACTCACCCCTTTCTCTCGGGTTATTTATACTCGTTATCTCACCCACACTCTTGGGTTATTCATACTCAAGCTCTTGTAGATTCTCGAGACACTACAGGTCTCCTACGTCACGCTTGTTACTCTTATTACATACTTAAGCCAAAACTCATGGCTCTCTAGCATAGTCTTACTTCCCCGGTTTCGACCCTACTCTGGGTCTAGCATGGTGGGAAGGTTCAACTAGCTCACGGAACTCTCTCTTAGTTCCTATCTCTTTTACTTAGGTCCGACTACTCTCGGACTACTCTCGTTCCCATACACTCCTCTCTCGGAGTTATAGTAATATCATGTATATTAGTCTAGAAGCATCATTCTCGATGTTTCTAATGACTTTGGGAACTTTACTTGAATTCGGGTAATCTTAGGTTTAAGTGTTACCCTCACAATCATATGCTTGTACATTCGGATATTTTCTTATACCGGGTAAAATCCTCATATAGGAGGTCGACCATGTCTCAAGGGAGTTACATAGTCCCTTAGGTCTCTTTACCTTTCTTATAAGTTCACATTATTGGACTAACTTCAATCCTCTCGATGGAGGTTCATTATCTCTCCACTCATCTTTATTTCGTGGATTGTTTCAATAAGGTTTTCTAACCGTTATCGGGTATTTACTCAACCCGTACATCTCCTCACATTCTAGGGAGTTCATACGTTTACGATATCGTTATACTTTAATCGATAGTTTATGTGTGTTTGCATATTTCCATTGCTTATGAGACTACCCGTACTACGGGTTATTAGTCAATCAATACTCACCATGAGTCGGTCTAGGCACTTGTTAGACCACACCGGCATACAAGTATGTTAGCTCAACAACATACATCAAGGCATACATAATCAAACAAGGGATTATTTTCATGCTTTAATCTTGATTAAGCCGGCACACAAACACACAAATCAGAGTAACTCGGTTAGCATACGGGGCATGAGAAAATCATACCTTTCACCGGGGTTTTTACTTTTACCGTGTCATCTCACCATGCTTGGTTCACACACGATCCACTGATAACATTCAAATGTTTTATTAACACCAAGGCATTACGGTATGTAAAACTAATACTCCCGTACTTAACCCGTTATCCCGTTTAACTTAGTTTTACTCATGTGTTCTTAAACTCACAACTTCCTCATTCACTTATCAAACTTGTTACACACTCCTAATGACCTTTAAACATCATTATTCCTCCTAAACCTTATATTATATTACCATTCAATTCCCCATCATTAGAATGCAAGAAAACACATCCTGTTACATTTTTGGCCTGGTCCGGGTTTGTGTCCGGGGTTACAAACCCGGACCAAACACTGGAATCACTTTCTGTCGTATTTTTCATGTGTTCCGGGTTTGTGTCCGGGTTTACAAACCCGGACCATCCCCTGGGATGACCTTCTGCCATATTTTTGCTATGTTCCGGGTTTGCATTCCGATTGCAAACCCGGACAACCCCTGGAACTGTCAAAATTTGTAGTTTTTCACCACTTTAAAACCCCTAAATCACCTCCAATCATTTCCTAATCATTCCATAAGTTTTCCACATGTTTAATCATCATAAAACATGCTCTAAACCTCTTCCAAACATTGGTTTATTCCTTACTAAAGTTCTTGCTCAATCTCACACGTTTTTCATTCTCATTTCTACTCTAGTGCACACTTGTGCATTCTCAACTTCTCCTCAACCCTTTGCATTAGGCTCTCTTTCATTTTGACCATTCCACATCTTCCAAGGTAATGCATAACTCATACCAAGTTCCAAGGCTCACTCTTTAAGCCTTAAATCTCCTTTGTTTTTCCATAAACTCCTAAGGCATTTAAACAATCTCTTTGCTACAGATTTTGCACCAATCTTCTATCTTATCACAAGCCTTCCAAAAGTGGTTAACTAACTCAAATAAATCTCCATCCACACCTAGTTTCTCTAGGTCATTCCTCACACCCAACAATGCTCAAACCACTCAAATTTCTACACAAATTTTGCCATAACTTCTACTTTTCTAACTTTGCCCAAAACTCATTTCTTCACATATTTCATCCTAAAACTAGCCAAACCGCAAGGGTTCTATCAACACCCAAATAATTCCTCATTAATCAAGCAAAACTCATTAAACACCATAAAGCATAATTCATCATATACATAGCTCCCAAAACAAGCATTAAACTCACAAAGGTTTTCCTCACTTGCATTATTTCTAAGCAAGCACCTTATCACCACAACTCAAGTGGGGTTCATTCATTTTATTAACCCTTCCCAAATCCTAATACATATAGGATACCACTAAGATAGGTTTCTTACCTTAAATTTTCTTAAGTTTCCTTTTATTTCTCTTCTCCTCTTCTCCCCTCTTCTTCCTTCAAAATCGGCCAAGGCAATTCATTTGCCCATTTCTCTAGCCACATTCAAATTGCAAAATAAGCACCAAGGAGCTCCCTTAGGCTCACCAAATAAACTAAAATTCACAAGGATGCTTAAAGCACCAAATTAGGTTTTACCTTTGGAATTTCTTGAATGGTTTTCAACTCTTGAATCTTAAGAGGGACTCCCACCGCCACTAAAGCTTGGAGAATATCTCAAACAAGGAAGAAAGGCTAGTCATTACCAAAAGCCAAAATCGGCCAAGGTGAGAAAATGGAAAACATGACCTTTTTCATGGATATTTTTACCTTGCTAGAAAGGGGAAGCTTCAAGCTTCAAGATTATGTGCTTTTCTCCTCAAATGGGCAACACCCATGAAAATGAAACTCAACCTTTTTGAGTTTTGAAAAGAGGGAAGTGTAGGGTTTGATGAGAGGAGTTCAAATATACAATTATTTTTCAATTCGGAGCAAGGATGAAGCTTGGGCAAGGAGAAGAAGGTGGAGAAGCCATGTTTGGAGCTTCCATGTCGCACAGCACACAGAGAGGGAGGAAGGGAATCGTGGAGAAGGAGAAAGAAAAGAAGAAGGAGGGAAAGTGAGAGGAAAGAGAGTGTGAGAATACTTTTATGTTTTTACTTTTTACTTTTCTCTCTCCTCCTTTACTTTCTTTCTTTCTTTATTTGCTAACTAATAAACATGAGAGGGGGAGGCTTCTTATTTAATAAAACCGGCCCCCACTATATGTGAGCTGGAGCGTTTTTCGTTTTCTGACAGAAAACGCTCGTTATTTTACCCGGTTTGGCACTATTCACTAACCGGGCCCGTTTTTCGGATATTTCTCGTTTCTTTATTTTAATGGCTATTAAGCTTCCATTAATACTTAATTATAGTTATATAATCAACTATAATTTTTGCGGGTCCATTTGACCACTTAAAGTCACGTTTTCGGGTTTTTCTCGAAAAAAAGTGCTTTAAACTCCGTTAGCGTTTTAATCCATTATTTGGATCCGTTTTCTTCGGGAATCATTCCCGTATACTTATTAGGCCTAACTAAGCCTTAGGAATCCATCTCGGACCCTCTCGAGATCATATATCTCCTATACTCATTTAACGCGCATTTTAGCGTTTTTCGCTTTTCAAGCGTTTTCTCTTTTCTTTTGGTTTTATTTCCTTTACCAATACTCTTTAGGCACCATTAGGCCTGTTATAATCATATTAGAGTAATTTAATCGCCATTTTTTTTTAGATCCGGGGTATTAAAATCTACCCCCCTTAGGAACTTTGTCCTCAAAGTTGGTGAATCTAGATGGTTACTCTCATGGCATTCAACGCCAAGGTTATAGTACATGTATAACCCTACTGACTCCACAAGTCAGTCTCATTTCATACTACACATACCACACACATATCACAGCATGTATAGCAATCAAAAATACTTTTTGTTCTCTCTCCATGGAATCGGTCCGAAGACAAGAAGGCACTACAGTCCTCGAATCCATGTTGAGTGATATACTACTGATCCCTCAGGTACCGGTCACGTTGAACACTTACTCTTTCTGGTTCACGGCCGTTTCATGACAAATGGGCACTTACTCTCTCTGGCCCACGGTCCCTTCGGTTCTGATCAAAACGTTACACATATACATATCCTCTGGCACTCTGGTTGACTCACTCAACACAGGAACTTCTCAGGGTACTCTCCCCGTCCCGCTGCCTTTGGAAAAATCACACACTGACACCGCCCCAACCGGTCACTTAGGACCGCCGCACGTACGGTGCAATGGTTTCAAAACTAATACACGCCCACCGTTCTACCCGGTCATCAAGACTTAAGGCTCAGCCATCGGCGGGTGATAGCGGTTTCAAAACCAGTTTCATTTCCATCTTCATACTTGAAGGAAATTCTTTTTCAAAATCTGTTTGAAAATTCTTTTTAAAACATCACACAACTCCAAATCAGATTTATGGTAGCTGTATCTTTCTTAGCGTGATTACTTGTGACCACTATAGGGAGCTTCAGGAATCATCTAACCCTGATGTGATCAGCATCAGTGTTGAACTATCCTTCCACCCCAATTTGTGTTCGGTTTCCCTTGATCGCTAGCAGATCAAGTTCCACCTCCCACGTCAGTTTCAAACATCAATAGTCAAACATTTTTGTTTTCTATCTTTTACTCTTTCTAGTCATATTCACGAAACAATTCGTTTCAATTAATCTTTATCGTGGAACTTAAGTCATCCATTATTCTCTATTTGTTTCACTTACCTTGCCTAGGCATTCCATACTTGTGGCCTCATTAGTCAAATTATTACTCAACTTAAAACATACAACATACAACTCCAAAGGATGGAACTCACTCCATCAATCACTCTCAAATAAAATCACCTAGGGAACTCACTCCCTCTTAGGTTACACATCGGTTTCATGCCGATTCATACTCATCATAACTCATGTCTAATCTCACTAGACATGTACTATAGGGATTCTCATTCCCTAGGAGTCTCTCTACTCCTCTTTTCGTAAATATTACATACTCGTTACTTGCATCACTCATGCACAATAATCATTATTACACAATGAATGGGTACATATGTTTATGTAACATAAGTTCCAATCATCAAAACAATTTCTTTTTGTGCTATGCACATAGTAGTTTACGCACCAATACGTAAAACATACTCTAAGCGGTTTCTCGCCCTACCCCCCTTAAAAGGGGTTACGCCCGCGTAACCAACCATATGTTATCACTGAACATTGGTTCATTAATTCGAGTATTATGAAGTGTTTTAACTTCAGTACGGTTAATTAACTCATAACCGGGTTCGGTTCTAGCCTCTAAGGCTTCAAGGGGTTATGATATAGGTATACTTAACCCTGAATCACGGTCCACAAGCTTCTGCTGCGTGACCTGATAACTAGAGCTTAATTCGCTCTCTGGTATTCTCAATGTATTTCAATCGTCGCTTGGTATCTTTTACCGTATGCGAATTCGATGAATTTTAGATTGTCTCACCAGTTCTCTGGGAATTTACTTTGTATAACACTGTATACCTTTGTGATTATTCACTTATTTTTCCCGACTTGTTGTCGGTTGAGGTCAAGCTACTACTTAGCATGTAGTGCTTCCTCGTTTAATAGTGGCTCATAGATTATGTTTGTTTCTTGGTTCTGTGCCAGAGTTCTTCATTCATACTACTCTGCGTTTTTCCACATATCGATCCTGGGCCCTGTGGGTTATGGCCGCACGGTTATCTCTCTAGATTCTCACTCAACAGGCTTTGTTGACATTTCTCAATTCCTGGCTCTCCCACTCGATCATCACCGCACAAGTGCAATACCAAAACACTCAGTCATACAGAGTGCAGAAGCGTAAACCCTTGGCAGTAAATCTCTCATGGGATAGG
The DNA here is from genome assembly GCA_023374045.1 of Limonium bicolor. NCBI lineage: Eukaryota > Viridiplantae > Streptophyta > Magnoliopsida > Caryophyllales > Plumbaginaceae > Limonium > Limonium bicolor. Next base: position 33,362 of record JAIOTZ010000651.1, read on the forward strand.
AATGATTATGTCTCCTTACCACATTTTCTCATCAACTTCATATCATGAACTGGCTATACTCTTACAATGGTTGCTTGCTGCGTACCATGTCCTACTCGTTACAACATTTGTTTACATGGCATCCGCTACTACTTTAGCTTCTGCTCATGTACTCCCGCCATTTATACTATGGCTTGCCATTCACTTGGCTCAATGAAATACGTTACTCTTTAAATCTCTCTGCGCACTTGCGCGCTGCTTACTCTGCAGTTCACATTGCACACATACAGTGTTACTAATCAACTGATTACTCTTCGGTTTCGAATTGCTGCAATCGAGGTTCCTCTTTACACTCTACTATAGTTCTTATACTCATTGGCAATATACACATGCTCAAGTTTTACTACACCGCTTTAGCGGTTTCACATTTCATGCCCACGTGGTAGCCTTTCTCTGGAGGATTCACGCAATTGCCGCTCCCTAGGCCCCACAGTAACAAGTGGTATCCTCACTCCAAAGTAGCGGTTTATTCTCCACTGTTTCTTCTATGCGTTTATGCTTAGATTGGCAATGTTTAAATCTACAATTTGTAGTTAGTTACCGGCTTACAAGCCACCTCGCCCCGAGCCGTGCTCCATGCGGGCTGTTTAGACAAGTTTCTTTTTCTCCGTACACCATTAAAGGGTTTGGAGGTAGTACTGGGCTCTTTAATATGGTTATCTCACCACACTTCCGTACATGGAAGTCCCTCTAAGTTTCTTGGTATTAATTCATGCTTTCTGGCAATTTAGGGTACCCTGTGTTACATGGGATCCCTTCGGGTTCTACCCGAGTGTTTGCTTAAACACTTGTGTTCTCAACACGATGTTTCGTTCAACTACTGTTGACTCCTGGCACCCTTCTCGGATTGCTCCTGGGTGTTACTGAGTAATGCCATTACATCTGGCTTGTACTCATGGTTATGTTCAGTTGTGACTTCGCCTTGCGGCTATGTCCTAGACTATCCCATTTAGGGTTGTAATGTCTCCCATTATTGGGTAGATCCTTGGTACCTTCTAATACCTTCTGGGTCAGGTCATTATTCTCTTCAGTGAGGTATAACGTGGGAATTCTATCCCGTTTATCGTACATTAATAAGTTCATTTAGGCATTCGCCGTATTATTTACACTGGTATTCACCCAGTTATTAGGTATTTCCTGAGACATATCCAATGTCTGTGCTTAATACTCTGTGCTTCTCGCGCTTATTAACGCTATATCCTTAGGTCCGTCACCTTACTGGATTCTAGACTCCTTAATCTTGGTAAGCTTCTTTATGTTCTTCGATCATTCGAGGTGTCCAACTGTCTTGGTTTGAATTGGCTCTTTCGTCCGTAGTATGGAGTGGGCTACTTCCCGTGTACCGTACTCTACTTGTATACATACATGGAGTATCTTATTGATACGTTACCACTTACCCAACTAACTCATAATTGGTCTGTCAGGCCCGCAAGCTCCTTTGGAGTGCGGTCGTTCCATGTCTCATTTGTGTACACTTGTAGTGTCGGTCACGCCTAATTGAAGTATTCTGTTGCCAACTCCTCTTGTATCGTCCTATGATAATTTACCATGGCTCTCTGGTTTGGTTTTAAATTTTTGGGGGTTTTTGGAAAATTTACGTTTTTAAAGAAAATTTTGAGTTTGAAAACAAGGTCTTCACGGCATTTCAATGCCGGTTGTTCCTTACCGAGTCCAGCTTCTCGCTGACTGGTATGTTCCTCAACAAAGTGGTCAGGCTGTCAGGCCTTTCCGAAGTTTCATTTCAGAATTTCTTAGGGTTGTCTTGCCATATTGGCTTCTCTCGCCATTTTGGTACTTGCTAAGTACTGGTCGCTTGTCAAAGCTCCTCTTAATAGTCCGTTTTTACTGCACTTGCCGTGGCAAGTGCGCAGTACAGGCGGTTTTTAGGTTAACTAATACCGGTCACGGTATCGTTCACGTTGTATTTGATAGCCTTGTCGGCTCTTCCTTGATCCTTTAGTTGGATAACTACTCCTTAGAGTTGCTTCTCATTCATCTTGACATGACTATCATTCATTTAGGTGCTTCTCCACTCTTGGAGTTCCTTATTTACTTAGTTCTAGGTTCTACCTCGTTGTTCGTTCCACGTCTTTACTGTGGTTACCGAGGGTTAAGTCATTCAGGCACTACTGCTGTAGTCCTATTTGGGTGTATCCCGCAGTTATGCTTGCAGCTGTCTAAGCTGTGCCCGTTAGGTATTGCAACCTCTTCGGGTGTGGCAGGGTGGGTGTACCTACTCTCAACTACGTTCTTAATTGGTTGGTATACCCTTAGCGGTATTATATATCATGGCGGTCCGTAGACAAGTGTCCCGGTTCTCGTTATTTCTCATGAGTCCGCCTTGTTGCACGGTTGGTGCTTTCTTCTTGCTGCTGCTCGGCCAGCTAGGTTCTCGCGACTGCTAAGCATGTCGCCCCAAGTTGCCACAGATTTCGGTCTCCTTGGATTAGGATTTCTCGATCTCTCGCCATTATGTGCGGTTATTGTCATTCCAGCGGGATCCGTCTCCGGGCTTTCCGGTTCTCGGGACTTACCGCATGACAGGTTCTGGTTCATATTGAGATATTTACTAACTGCCAGATTGGATTTCCCATCTCTCTGGTGTTCTTTCCCGAGCTTTTAATGCGGGGGTTGTGGAGGGCGGGTTTGGTATTGTAGGTATCCAGAACATACTGGAAGTTCCTATCTAGCGCACTCTCCTCACGCTACCACTCAACCCATAGCCCTAAGTCTCTAATTCCTAACTCGGTATCTCCTAAGCTCGGTATTTCCAGTCATCAGAGCGATACTTCGCTCTGATACCATTTTTGTAACACCCCAACCGTTAATCTCATCATTACCTCATAATCCGTTACTAATTACACTTACTCACGCAGCGGAACTCTAATTACAACGAGGGGTGAAACAACGCCGTTAGCCACCCATGTGGCTAACCGGGCTAAACTTACATACCGTAACGGTCTGATGAACTGGAACAACCGAGTACTTCATACAAATTCAATACTCACTTCACTCTACCTACTATACCGAGTCTACAATATACGGATGCCGATAACATACTCGGACTTACACCTCATTCAAACGCATAAGTAATTACAATCTAACTACCCATGCTCACTGCAGTCCCCGTCCTACTCTCTCGAACGGTGGTCAGCTTCAAGTACCTGCACACTAAAAACGTTCCCCCTAGGGGGTCAGCTTACGCTGCGCATGAAATTCGCATATACCGCGTGCTAACCGCGGTACACCGACTACTTTGGGTCGGATATACATGGAGTTCATTTTAATCAAACAACATGCATCATGACAATACAATATATATGTATATCACACAAGGAATCTACATCCAATCACGGAACACGATTCCTAACTAACATAACAATGTTGTTAGTGGTAACTGGTTACTCTTAGGCATTGAGGGTTATTCCTCACTATGCCTTGTTTACTTATTCGATACCTCACCCGCTCTCTCGGGTTACTTATTCGTATACACACCCATTCTCTTGGGCTACTCATTCTTATACTTACCCATTCTCTCGGGTTACTCATACATATACTCACCCCTTTCTCTCGGGTTATTTATACTCGTTATCTCACCCACACTCTTGGGTTATTCATACTCAAGCTCTTGTAGATTCTCGAGACACTACAGGTCTCCTACGTCACGCTTGTTACTCTTATTACATACTTAAGCCAAAACTCATGGCTCTCTAGCATAGTCTTACTTCTTCGACCCTACTCTTCTACTCTGGGTCTAGCATGGTGGGAAGGTTCAACTAGCTCACGGAACTCTCTCTTAGTTCCTATCTCTTTTACTTAGGTCCGACTACTCTCGGACTACTCTCGTTCCCATACACTCCTCTCTCGGAGTTATAGTAATATCATGTATATTAGTCTAGAAGCATCATTCTCGATGTTTCTAATGACTTTGGGAACTTTACTTGAATTCGGGTAATCTTAGGTTTAAGTGTTACCCTCACAATCATATGCTTGTACATTCGGATATTTTCTTATACCGGGTAAAATCCTCATATAGGAGGTCGACCATGTCTCAAGGGAGTTACATAGTCCCTTAGGTCTCTTTACCTTTCTTATAAGTTCACATTATTGGACTAACTTCAATCCTCTCGATGGAGGTTCATTTATCTCTCCACTCATCTTTATTTCGTGGATTGTTTCAATAAGGTTTTCTAACCGTTATCGGGTATTTACTCAACCCGTACATCTCCTCACATTCTAGGGAGTTCATACGTTTACGATATCGTTATACTTTAATCGATAGTTTATGTGTGTTTGCATATTTCCATTGCTTATGAGACTACCCGTACTACGGGTTATTAGTCAATCAATACTCACCATGAGTCGGTCTAGGCACTCTGTCAGACCACACCGGCATACAAGTATGTTAGCTCATACAACATACATCAAGGCATACATAATCAAACAAGGGATTATTTTCATGCTTTAATCTTGATTAAGCCGGCACACAAACACACAAATCAGAGTAACTCGGTTAGCATACGGGGCATGAGAAAATCATACCTTTCACCGGGGTTTTTACTTTTACCGTGTCATCTCACCATGCTTGGTTCACACACGATCCACTGATAACATTCAAATGTTTTATTAACACCAAAGCATTACGGTATGTAAAACTAATACTCCCGTACTTAACCCCATTACCCCGTTTAACTTAGTTTTACTCATGTGTTCTTAAACTCACAACTTCCTCATTCACTTATCAAACTTGTTTACACTCCTAATGACCTTTAAACATCATTATTCATGTCCTAATTACCTTATATTATCATTACCATTCAATTCCCCATCATTAGAATGCAAGAAAACACATCCTGTTACATTTTTGGCCTGGTCCGGGTTTGTGTCCGGGGTTACAAACCCGGACCAAACACTGGAATCACTTTCTGTCGTATTTTTCATGTGTTCCGGGTTTGTGTCCGGGTTTACAAACCCGGACCATCCCCTGGGATGACCTTCTGCCATATTTTTGCTATGTTCCGGGTTTGCATTCCGATTGCAAACCCGGACAACCCCTGGAACTGTCAAAATTTGTAGTTTTTCACCACTTTAAAACCCCTAAATCACCTCCAATCATTTCCTAATCATTCCATAAGTTTTCCACATGTTTAATCATCATAAAACATGCTCTAAACCTCTTCCAAACATTGGTTTATTCCTTACTAAAGTTCTTGCTCAATCTCACACGTTTTTCATTCTCATTTCTACTCTAGTGCACACTTGTGCATTCTCAACTTCTCCTCAACCCTTTGCATTAGGCTCTCTTTCATTTTGACCATTCCACATCTTCCAAGGTAATGCATAACTCATACCAAGTTCCAAGGCTCACTCTTTAAGCCTTAAATCTCCTTTGTTTTTCCATAAACTCCTAAGGCATTTAAACAATCTCTTTGCTACAGATTTTGCACCAATCTTCTATCTTATCACAAGCCTTCCAAAAGTGGTTAACTAACTCAAATAAATCTCCATCCACACCTAGTTTCTCTAGGTCATTCCTCACACCCAACAATGCTCAAACCACTCAAATTTCTAAACAAATTTTGCCATAACTTGGCTACTTTTCTAACTTTGCCCAAAACTCATTTCTTCACATATTTCATCCTAAAACTAGCCAAACCGCTAGGGTTCTATCAACACCCAAATAATTCCTCATTAATCAAGCAAAACTCATTAAACACCATAAAGCATAATTCATCATATACATAGCTCCCAAAACAAGCATTAAACTCACAAAGGTTTTCCTCACTTGCATTATTTCTAAGCAAGCACCTTATCACCACAACTCAAGTGGGGTTCATTCATTTTATTATCCCTTCCCAAATCCTAATACATATAGGATACCACTAAGATAGGTTTCTTACCTTAAATTTTCTTAAGTTTCCTTTTATTTCTCTTCTCCTCTTCTCTCCCCTCTTCTTCCTTCAAAATCGGCCAAGGCAATTCATTTGCCCATTTCTCTAGCCACATTCAAATTGCAAAATAAGCACCAAGGAGCTCCCTTAGGCTCACCAAATAAACTAAAATTCACAAGGATGCTTAAAGCACCAAATTAGGTTTTACCTTTGGAATTTCTTGAATGGTTTTCAACTCTTGAATCTTAAGAGGGACTCCCACCGCCACTAAAGCTTGGAGAATATCTCAAACAAGGAAGAAAGGCTAGTCATTACCAAAAGCCAAAATCGGCCAAGGTGAGAAAATGGAAAACATGACCTTTTTCATGGATATTTTTACCTTGCTAGAAAGGGGAAGCTTCAAGCTTCAAGATTATGTGCTTTTCTCCTCCTCAAATGGGCAACACCCATGAAAATGAAACTCAACCTTTTTGAGTTTTGAAAAGAGGGAAGTGTAGGGTTTGATGAGAGGAGTTCAAATATACAATTATTTTTCAATTCGGAGCAAGGATGAAGCTTGGGCATGGAGGAGAAGGTGGAGAAGCCATGTTTGGAGCTTCCATGTCGCACAGCACACAGAGAGGGAGGAAGGGAATCGTGGAGAAGGAGAAAGAAAAGAAGAAGGAGGGAAAGTGAGAGGAAAGAGAGTGTGAGAATACTTTTATGTTTTACTTTTTACTTTTCTCTCTCCTCCTTTACTTTCTTTCTTTCTTTATTTGCTAACTAATAAACATGAGAGGGGGAGGCTTCTTATTTAATAAAACCGGCCCCCACTATATTAGTGAGCTGGAGCGTTTTTCGTTTTCTGACAGAAAACGCTCGTTATTTTACCCGGTTTGGCACTATTCACTAACCGGGCCCGTTTTTGGATATTTCTCGTTTCTTTATTTTTAATGGCTATTAAGCTTCCATTAATACTTAATTATAGTTATATAATCAACTATAATTTTTGCGGGTCCATTTGACCACTTAAAGTCACGTTTTCGGGTTTTTCTCGAAAAAACGTGCTTTAAACTCCGTTAGCGTTTTAATCCATTATTTGGATCCGTTTTCTTCGGGAATCATTCCCGTATACTTATTAGGCCTAACTAAGCCTTAGGAATCCATCTCGGACCCTCTCGAGATCATATATCTCCTATACTCATTTAACGCGCATTTTAGCGTTTTTTTCGCTTTTCAAGCGTTTTCTCTTTTCTTTTGGTTTTTATTTCCTTTACCAATACTCTTTAGGCACCATTAGGCCTGTTATAATCATATTAGAGTAATTTAATCGCCATTTTTTTTTAGATCCGGGGTATTAAAGAAAGGCTTAACGGCCTGAACACTGTATTGAAGAGCATACCAGTTGGTGAGAAGCTAGATCCGGTAAGAAGTAACCGGCATTGAAATGCCGTGAAGATTTTTATTTTCAAACTCAAATTTTTCTTTCAAAACGCAAAATTTTCCAAAAACCCCCAAATTTTAAAACCAAACCAGAGAACCACGGTAAGTTATCGTAGGACAATATAAGAGGAGTTGGCAACATAATTCTTTACCTAGGCGTGTGACCGACACTATAGGTGTACACAAACGAGACATGGAACGACCGCACTCTGAAAGAGCTTGCGGGCCTGACAGACCAATTATGAGTTGGTCGGGAAAATGGTAACGTATGAATAAGATACTCCATGTATGTATACAAGTAGAGTACGGAACACGGAAGAAGTCGACTCCATTCTACGGAAGAAAGAACTAATTCAAACCAAGGCAGCTGGGCACCTCGAATGATCGAATAACACAGAGAAGCTCACCAAGCTAAAGGAGTCTAGAATCCAGTAAGATGACGGACCCAAGGATATAGCGTTAAAAGTGTGAGAAGCGCAGAGTATTAAGTATAGACATTCGATATGTCTTAGGAATTCTAAAGGAAACACATGATAACAGGAATGAATACCCAGCGTAAACAAGACGGTGAAGGCCGAAAATGAACACGTCAATGTTCGATGAACGGAATAGAATTCCCATAGTATATCTCACTGAAGAGAATAATGACCTGACCAAGAAGGTAAAGGAAAAGTACCAATGGTCTACCCAAGAACGGGAGACGTTACAACCCTAAACGGGATAGTCACGTATATAACCGTAAGGTGGAGTAAGGAACTGAACATACCCATGAGTTCAAGCCAGATGTAATGGCACAACTCAATAACACCCAGGCGCAATCCGTGAAGGATGTCATAGTCAATAGTAGTTGAACGAACATCGTGTTGAGAACACAGGTGTTAAAGCGAACACTTGGGTAGAACCCCAAGGGATCCCATAGGATCCCTTAAATTGCTAGAGGGCATGAATTAATACCATGATGCTTAGATAGCCTTCCATGTACGGAAGTGTGATGAGACAACATAACAAAGAGCCCAGAAATACCTCCACACCATTTAATGGCATACGGAGAAGAAGAAACCTGTATAAACAGCCTGCAGAGCATAGCGAGGCAATGTGGCTTGTAAGCCGGTGAACCTACTACCATTCGTAGATTTAAACGATGCAAACCTGAGCATAAAGGCATAAAAGGAACTGTGAGCAATCAGCCACTACCTTACCGTGGAGATACCCCTCATTATTGTGGGGCCTAGGGAACGACAAATGCATGAATCCTCCAAAGAAGGCTACCACCTAAGTATGTAATGTCAAACCGCTAGAGCGGTGTAGTGAAACTTGAGCATGTGTATATTGCCAAGGAGTATATGAACAGAAATAGTATGTAGAAAGGAAGCATTGCTAAAAAAGGTTGAAACCGAGAGAGTAATCAGTTAAGTAGTAAACACAGTAAGTGTGCAATATGAATTGCAGAGTAAACAATGCGCAAGGAGCGCAGAGAAATCTAAAAGAGTAGTGTAATCTATTGAGCCAAGCGAATGGCAAGCCATAGTATAAATGGCGGGAACACATGAGCGGAAGCTAAAGTAGTAGCAGATGCCATCAAAATGAGTAAGAACATGGTACGCAACAAGCGACCGTTGTAAGAGTATAATCAAATAATGATATGAGTTGATGAGGAAAAATGGTAAAGGAAACATGTTCATTCCTATCACATAAGAGATTTACTGCCAAGGGTTTACGCCTCTGCACTCTGTAGGACTGAGTGTTTTGGTATTGATTTTGGGCAGTAATGATCTTGTGGGATAGCTAGGAATTTGAGAAATGTCAACAAAGCTTGTTGAGCGAGAATCTAGTGGAATAACCGTGCGGCCGTTGGCCAAAGATGCACAAAGAATATGGGCCGTAACCCACAGGTCCAGGACTGATGCATGGTAAATGCAGAGTAGTATGAATGAGAAATTCTTGTACAACAACTAGTAAACAAACCTAATTCAGAAGCAACTATTAAACGAGGAAGCACTACATACTAAGTAGTAGCTTGACCTCAACCGACAATAAGTCAGAAAAAGTAAGTGAATAATCACTAGGGTATACAGTGCTATACAAAATAGATTTCCAGAGAACTGGAGAGAAAATCTATAACTCATCAATTTCACATACGGAAAGAAATACCACGCGATGATTGAGAAACCTTTAATCCCAAGACAAAAAGGGATAAAAAGGGAATGGATAATACATTGAGAATACCAAAAGGGCGAGTTAAGCTCTAGTTATCAGGTCACGCAGCAGAAGCTAGTGGGCCGCAATTCAAAGGTTAAGTATACCTAGCAAATGAGAGTAAATGGCTAATCATAAATGCCTTTAAGCCTTAGAGGCTAGAGCCGAACCCGGTTATGAGTTAATTAACCGCATTGAAGTTAAAATACTTCATGATGCCTGAAATAGTGAACCAATGTTCAATGATGACATGTGGTCGATTACGTGGGCGTAACCCCTTTTAAGGGGGGTAGGGTGAGAAACCGCTTAGAGTATGTTTTACGTATAGGTGCGTAAACTACTATGTGCATAGCACAAAAGAAACTATTATGATCATTGGAACTTATGTTACATAAACATAGGCACCCATTCATTGTGTAATTATGATTATTGTGCATGAGAGATGCGAGTAACGAGTATGTAATATTTATAAAAAGAGGACTAGAGAAACTCCTTGGGAGTGAGAATCCCTATAGTATATGTCTATTGAGATTAGACATGAGTTATGATGAGTAAGAATCGGTATGAAACCGATGTGTAACCTAGTAGGAAGTGAGTTTCCTTAGGTAATTTTATTTGAGAATGTTTGATCGAGTGAGTTCCATCCTTTGGAGTTTGATGTGATATGTTTTAATTGAGTAACAATTTGAGAAAATGAGCCCATGAGTTGCTTAGGCAAAGTAAGCATAGTAAACTAAGAATGACGGATGACCTAAGTTCTAGGAATTGGAGATAAGTTAAGATGGATTGTTTTATGAATATGACTAGAAAGAGTAAAAGATAGAAAACAAAAATGTTTGACTATCTGATTGTTTGAAACTGATGTGGGAGGTGGAACTTGATCTGCTAGCGATCAAGGGAAACCGAACACAAATTGGGGTGGAAGGATAGTTCAACACTGATGCTGATCACATTAGGGTTGAATGATTCTTGAAGCTCCCTATAAGTGGTCACAAGTAATCACGCTAAGAAAAGATGCAACTACCATAAACCGGATTTGGAGTTGTGTGATGTTTCAAAAAGAATTTTCAAACAGAATTTGAAAAAGATCTTCCTTCGAGTATGAAGGCGGAAAATGCGTAAAACGCGAAAAACACTAAAACACGCATTAAATGAGTATAAGAGATATATGATCTCGTTAGGGTACAAGATGGATTCCTAAGGCTTAGTTAGGCCTAATTAGTGTACGGGAATGATTCCCGAAGAAAACGGATCCAAATAATGGATTATAACGCTAACGGAGTTTTAAAGCACATTTCTCGAGAAAACCCGAAAACGTGACTTTAAGTGGTCAAATAGACCCGTAAAAATTATGGTTGAATATATAACTATAATTAAGTATTAATGGAAGCTTAATAACCATTAAAAATAATGAAACGAGAAAAATCCAAAAAACGGGCCCGGTTAGTGAATAGTGCCAAACCGGGTAAAATTACGAGCGTTTTCTGTAAAAAACAAAAAAAATTGCTCCAGCTTAATAATATAGTGTGCCGGTTTTAATTAATAAAACAGCCCCCCCCCCCCCCCCACACACCACACACTAATAAGCTATAGAAGAAAAGAAGAAAGAAAAAGAAAGGGGAAAGGGTAAAGTAAAAAGCACTCACCTATCTCTCTCCTCTCATTTCCCTTTTTCCTTTCTTCTTCCTCTCCCCACCGCCACCTTCCTCCTCTCTTCTGCTGGAGCCGATTTTGAGCTCCTCTCATGGCTACTCCCTCATTCTCTCCATGCTCTAGCTACACACAAGCTCCAATCACAAAAATAATCACATATTCTTCTTCCTCTCATCATCCTCTATCATTTTCTCTTTTTAAAATTCCAAAAGGATGAAGTTCATCTCCATGGGTATAGCCCATTTGAAGAGAAAGTTAGAGATTCTTGGAGCTTGGAGTCTCCTCTTCCATCCAATGTAAAAATATCCAAAGAAAATTCATATTTTCTTCACCCTCTTGTGTTGGCTGATTTTGGCAAGTTTTAATGCCTTGATTTTCCTTGTTTCAGCTATTCTCCAAGTCTTCAATGGTAGTTTGGGAGTTCCCCTTTGATTCTTGATCAAAACCCCATCCTAGGGTTTCAAGGTAATCACAAATTTTAGAGCTTTAAGCATACCTAATTAATGAGGTTAAGTGTTTTTACTTAAACTCATTCCTTGCTTTGAACATTGATTTGGAGATGGGAAATTCCATGGCCGTTGGCTGATTTCTAAGCAAGAGAAAAGAGAAGAGAAAGAAGAGGAGTGAAAAGAGGAAAGGCTTGTGAACAAGAGGTGAATAATTTACCTTGGATCCTAATTTAATGCTTTTAGAATTTGGGAAGGGAAATAAATAAATGAATGAACCCAACATGTGTTGGAACATGATTGTTGAGATGAGGAGAGTTGTGGTAGTGCTAGATGCATTTGTGAATTAATGCTTGATTTAAGAGCCTAAGAGCTATGCACTTTGTGATTTATGTATTGTGTTATATTTGGGGAATTTGATGAGTTTTATGGTTTTATGTGTGCTGGTAGAACCCTTATGGGTTTGGCTAGTTTTAGGTTGATTTTAATGGTGGTATGAGTTTTGGGCAATGTTAGAAAAGTAGCCGAACTATGGCGAAATTCCGGTAGGAATCTATGTGATTTAAGTGGTGTAGTGAGTAAATAATAACCTAGGGATTAGCTAGGGATGAATGGAGATTGGATTGATTTAGTAAACCACCTTGGAATTGATTGTTTAAGAGAGGAGAATTGATCAAAATCTGTAGCATAAGAGTGTGAGAAAGTCTTGGAATGGCTTGAGATGAACAAGGGTATTAAACTTGTGAAACAAGGAGGGAACTTGGGTTTTAGAAGTGCATTGGCCTAGTAATGATTTGGAATGGTCAAATGGAGTGAGCACGATAGTGCAAGTGCCAAGAGAGCTTAGAAAACGCACAAGTGTGCATTACTGCAAAATGAGAATGCAAAATTTATGAATTGGAGTAAGATTTTGAGTAAGGATTAACCTAAGTTTTGAAGAGGTTTAGAGCATGTTTAAGGTGTTTAAACATGTGGGAAACTTGTGGAAAGTTCATGGAATGATTAGGGGTGGATTAAGGATTGATTAGGGGCTGAAAAATCATGTTTAGAGCAGATTTTAGCAGGGTCCGGGACTTGGTCCTTGGACAATGTCCCGGACCACCCTTAATTGTGCGCCGAGTGTGAACATCCATGCCTGGTCCTGGACTTGAGATAGGGACAAGGTCCCGGACCATATTAAAAATTCTGCCGAGAGTGAATCAAGCAGCTGGTCCGGGACTTGAGATAGGGACAAGGTCCCGGACCATGGTAGAAATTCACCGGAGAGTTAAGACCAGCATTGGTCCGGGACTTGGGGTAAGGACCAAGTCCCGGACCACCCCCAGA
>JAIOTZ010000652.1:0-46316 GCA_023374045.1 Limonium bicolor
AATTTCTTTTTTTTTTTTATTTTTAGGCTCGACCGGACTTACCGACCGGACTTGCCAAGTCCGGTCCATTCCAGTACCTTTTACCGTTAGAAAATTCACTCCGACCGGACTTACATGTCCGGTCCTATGTCCGGTCGATTCCAGAGACTTATAATCCGTACTAAATTCATGCCGACCGGACTTGACAAGTCCGGTCCCATGTCCGGTCCATTCCAGAAACATTTCCCTCTCACAAAACAAGCCCGACCGGACTTGTAAGTCCGGTCCCCCAAGCCCGGTCGATTCCAGAAACATTTTCCGGTAGTATAACAGAGCCCGACCGACCTTGCAAGTCCGGTCCTAAGGCCGGTCGGCTCCAAAAACTTGTTTCTAAATTCCTTTTTAACTCCAAACTTCTCCTCATATATCCTCATATGTTATAACCTCATTTGGGCACCTCAAATACACCTTAAGCCCTCCTTAAAATACCTTAATTCATCCACCAAAATCCATCTTAGTCATTATGCATTTTCCTTGTGATAATGCTAACACTTGTAATGTTTTCCTCTAGGTTTCTAGGTGGTTCATACCTAGTGTAACCACTATGCCAAATGTTTCCTTCACCACTATAACATCATCTCCCAAGCATCACTCACTATCTAAACTCTTTTAAACATTCACTTAAGGTTCCTTAACAAGATTAAACTTCCATCATCATTACATTATTTCCTTCCTAGATGTGCACCAACATTTGCCTAAATCCTAAATACCCAAATACATTCTTTGATTCCTAAATACTCCATGGTGATACCTAAGTCATCATAAGTCATTAAAACACTTAACCCTTTCATCTTTTTCATCAAACAACCATAGAACATTCCCAGTACTTCCTTAGTCATTAATTTCCCTTAGGATATCTTAAACACTTAAACTCTCCTTTAAATTTTGCCATGGGTTCTCTAGTATATAGTACCTCCTAACACATGGTTTTTCTCCACCAAACAACCAATACCACAAAATTCTCATCACAATAGTTTAACACCCATTTACACCAAAACTTCACCACATCATCATATAATGCTTAAACTTAAAATGCTTGGCACTTAGGCCCTTAAATAACAATAATCTTAACCACTGAATTTCCACATATATATGCCTTCAACCTGCGAATACACTCAACAAGGCTCCCATTGAAATAAAATGCTTCTTGTACTTCACCTTTATATTCTTAAACTATCTCTTTTCTCATTTGCTCCTTAGTCACAAGTTCACAAGAATGACATTGTTTCTCCTAGGTTTTATAGAACCTTCCCAATATAAACTCTACACTAAACTCATCATATATCCATATCTCATTCCCTTAAACAATAAGACAACTTAAGGTAAGTAATTTACCTTGTTTTCTCACAAGCTTACTAGCTTTTCTCCTTAGGTTTTCTTTGTTCAATCTCGGTCACCAATGTGATTCTCCTTGCCAATGTTCTAACCAATATCCAATGACTCCAATGAGTACTAGATAACACATTAACCCTAAGGAACAAACCCTAGGTTTAAAAATATGTTTTAAGGTATTAATGTGATGGTTTTACCTTGGTTTCTCAAGACAACCTTGGATGTGAAGCTAGAAGGACCTCCTCTCTCCTTTGAAGAGTAGAAACAAGCTAGAACAAGGCATAAACATGGAGTCCCATGAGTATATATTCTCGGTCAAGTGAAGAAAATGGTGGAAACCTAGATTTTCTTACACTTTCTTTACCTTAAGAGAATGGAGATGCCAATGGAGTTTCCAAACTTGAATTTCCTCCTCTAATGGTGGTTTGACTTGGCACCAAAATGAAGCTCTTGAAGTTTTGAAAAGATAGAAAGGAGGAGCTTGAGCTAACTAAGAAGAATATCTATTTTGTTTTGGATTTGGAGCTTAAATGAGCAAGATGTGTGCAAGAGAAGATGGAGCTAGCATGGAGGTGAGCTCTACGTGAATGGAGAAGAGAAAGAGAGCAAGAAAACCGTGTGAACAAGGAAGAATGAAGAAGTGAGGAGAGAGAATCACTAAAGGTGAGATATTATGTAAAAAGGTGAATAGTACCTTAGGCTTTAAAAGACTTATTTGCTTCCTTAATCACTTAATGAGTCATAAAGGTGGTGACTCACCCCTTAAGAAACCGGCCCCCTTTTAGTGATGAGGGTAGTTTAGTCTTTATTGACCAAATGTCTCACTTATATAAACTTATGTTATAAACTAGCTTAATAAATTCACTATTCATCAAAACAAGGCACATTGTTGTGAAATTTTTGATTTCCCATTGATATAGACCTCCAAATGTGATACTATATAGTACACATATTAATTAGAGAGTAATGATGGACATTTAGCCATTCAAAACTCATTTACAAGACAATTTTTCAAAAACGTGCTTTAAGACTCCTTAAAGCACATTTTGTGTTTTAACTTGTTTTCAAGCTTGGTTTTCTTTGGTAATTGATTTAAAATGACCATTAGGATGCTACTAAGGTCTTGGAACAATATTTGGGTACTCTCCCATATCTCTCCAAGCTTAGAGCACGTTTTTGCTTAAACTGCTCTTTTGGTGTTTCCTTATATTTTCTTTGATTAGAAATGTTTCTTAATGTTTCTAAGGCATTATTTAGCCTCCTTATATCTTAGTTTATCATTTAAACACCATATCTAAGTTTGGGGTATTTCATTCCTAAACCTTAAACAAACTTCTTTAAGACTTTAATACATCCTCAGAACACATATTGAATTCCTAGAACTTCCAAGATAACACCTAAATCCTTGTATCAATCTAAATCACCTTAATACATGCTTCCTTCCCTAGTAAAACACTTGTTCATTTTTAACACTTCCTAGTTCACCAAAACTCATTTAAAACACTTAGTACTTCTTATACATCTTCCAAATTTTGCCATAGCTTCTCTTGTATATTCTCACATCCAAACACTTAGGTTTTTACCTTATTCCATTCAAGAACACTTAAGTCCACCAAGAACTTTCTCACACACAAACTTCATCACATTTACACTACATCACAATATAGTGCATAAACTTAATTGCTTGGCACTTAGGCCCTTAAATAACATGGCTCTTAGGCCCTTAAATAACATAAACCTTAAACACTGAATTTCCCACCTAAATAATGCCTTTGACCTGCAAATACACCCAACAATACATATGCCCTTAATAATCTCCTTGAGAGCATTTCACTAGCTCATTTACCATTGGCTCCTTAGGTATTTTATTAAGCATATCAAGCTCATTTTCCTAAGGTAATTAAACTACATTAAGATAGCATATTTACCTCTTTTCTTCAAGATTTTTACTTGAACACTCTTGTTCTTCCTTGTTTGGAAATCGGCAAGAGGGCTTGGTTACTTGTCAATGTTCTAATCAATATACAAGTAACACCAATGAGCATTCAAGCTTCATGCTTAAACTCATTTACAAACCCTAGGTTATATATTTTGTCTTAACACCTTAAGGTAATTGTTTTACCTTGGAATTGGAAGAGAGCTTGAATAAGTATCAAGAGAGGACTCGACCAAGCCCTTGGAAGATTCAAATGAAGCTAAAACAAGCAAGGTAAGGACACCATCAATGGTGATTTTCGGACATCACACAAACATAAAGGAAATGTCATTTTTCTTTGAGTTTCCTTACCTTGAAGCAAAGGAGAACAACAATATGTGAAAAGATGAACTCAAGCTCCTCCCATGGTGATTCCTCTTGGCACCGAAATGGAGCTCTTGAGATTTTGAAAGGATAGAATTGAAGAGCTTGATGAGAGGAAGAGAATGGTGGTCTTAGAATTTAATTTGGCCAAATGAGCTAGGAGATACAAGTGGTCAAAGATGGAAAATAATGGTGGTGTTGGTGTTGCTGTAGAAACCCGTGAATGGAGAGCAAGAAGAGATAGAAGAGAGGTTGAAGACGTGTGGAATGAAAGAAATGAGAGAAATGAGATTGGTTTTGCTTTTTAGAAGATATTTATAGCTTAAAGCAAATAGTAACCATTAGTCATCACTTATTACTTAATAAACTTACATGTGTGGTGACTCATTACTACAAAAACCGGCCCCCTTTTTATTATTAAGGGTATTTTAGTCTTTGTTTGTCAATTTAATTACTTATACAAACATATGTTACAAACTAGCTTATTTTAGTTACTATTCACTAAAACAAGGCACATAGATGTGAAATTTTTGATTTTCCATAGATATAGACTTCCAAATGTGATACTATATACACATGTTAATTAAAGAGTAATGATGGACATTTAGCCATTCAAAACTCATTTACAAGACAATTTTTCAAAAATGTGCTTTAAGACTCCTTAAGCACATTTTGTGTTTTAACTTGTTTTCAAGCTTGGTTTTCTTTAGTAATTGATTTAATATGCTCATTAACATATTTACAAGGTATAGGTATGACCTTTAGGTCTTATACAAATATATCCCAAGCTTAGAGCACATTTTTGCCCATATTGACTTTAAGGCATTTATTTGTGTTTTGTTTGGTTTATTGTCTACCAAGGTTTCATAAGGACTTAATTTGCCTTATTAAATCATAATTGAATGCTATTAAGTCTTGGTAGGTTCTTTGGGTCCCAACCAAGTTTACTCCAAGCTTAGAGCATGTTTTTGCACAAACTGAGTCTTAGTGTTTTATTGCATTTTACTATGGTTTAAATTGTTCACTGATGTTTCTAAGGCACTTTTTAGCCTTTACATACCATAGTTTAAATGTTTAACAACATATCAAGGTTTGGGGTATTTCAATGATTGTAGCACCCAGAGGTGGGTTACCTCCCACATCGATTGGGGAGGAGAACGAAGTGTGCCTTATAGGTGCATGGATACCTCTCCCTTGTGTGACGCGTTTTGGGGTGAAACCCAAGAACAAATCCGTGCGGCCTGCGTGCCAAAGCGGACAATATCACAAATGTGGGTTGATTAGGCTGGGCCGTCACAGATGGTATCAGAGCCAGACCCAGGTCGGTGTGCCAGTGGGCCCGCGAGGGCGCTGGGCTCCCGTGAGGGGGGGGGGGTGGAGTGTAACACCCAGAGGTGGGTTACCTCCCACATCGATTGGGGAGGAGAACGAAGTGTGCCTTATAGGTGCATGGATACCTCTCCCTTGTGTGACGTGTTTTGGGGTGAAACCCCGGAACAAATCCGTGCGGCCTGCGTGCCAAAGCGGACAATATCACACATGTGGGTTGATTAGGCTGGGCCGTCACAGGGGAACTTGTGGAGAAGCTTGGAGTCAAATGGGAATTTATAAACAAGGTTCTAGAGCTGACCGACCTTAGGGACCGGACCTGCAAGGTCGGTCGAGCTCAGTTTACACTACCGGAAAGAGTTTCTGGAATCGACCGAACTTGGGGACCAGACTTACAAGTTTGGTCGGGCTTGTATTTTGTGTACAAATTGAGTCTCTGGAATCGACCGAACTTGGGACCGACCTTGGCAAGGTCGGTCGGGCTTAAATTTTCCACGGGAAAAACTCTCGGGAATGGACCGACCTTGGGGACCGGACTTGCAAGGTCGGTCGGGGTAACATTTCAAATGGTAATAAGTTCTGGAATGGACAGACCTTGGGTAAGGTCGGTCGACCCTTAAGTTGTCAAAAAAAAATAGAGAGAAACCCTAAGGAAGTTTAGTGCTTTTAATGGTACCCCATTAAGAGGGAATTGATGATTAGAGGTATAAAGACCTAAGGGATTAAGTTAAGTATAAACTTTAATGTTTCAGGTTAAGTTGTAAGAATAAGTAGTAAAACTTAAGAGGTGTTAGGTGGGGAATCATTATGGGTTAAGTAAGTTAATTAAGTTGAATTAAGTTAAGTGATTAATAACCTAAAACTGAATCAATGTTTTAGGACTTGAGAGTTTGGACTCCGGAGGAGAGTAAGCAACCGAAATGACCAACGGTGAACGGTACAGTTCTTCTTGTGACCTGCTTGCTAACGAGGTGTCCCTCGGCTTGTGTGCTATTTGTTTTTGTGTGCTCACTAAACAAGATAAAGCATGCAACCGGAATATCATGTTGATTGTATTGTTGTGTGATGTTTGAAAACTAACACAACTTACGTAAGAACTTACTAACTAGTGTTTAGTAAGTATTGTGCGAGAATAAGGAACACTCCCTAATATTAGTTTACTAATAACCGAAAGAGGTTAAACAAACAAACGTCGCATTGAGATTACTACTAACTCTAACTTTAGGGTGAGTGAGGAATCCGGAATGGTACCGGCACATGTGTATTGGGGGAGGTCTGTATCCTTATCAGATACCGACTTCCAAATATGACTTGTCTTCAGACTCGTCGCCTAGAGTCGACATATAGACTCGACCTCCTCGGACTACTTGTTTTAGGAGGGAGGCATAATAAGATGGCGTGGGGGGATCTAGCCTACATCCCCAACAATTTAAGAATGTTGTTTATTGCCGGTAAGTGACCTGCTGCTAGCTAGGGTTAACCAAGCCCTATGAACATAAACAACGAACTAAGGCCTAACCAGTTTTAATGAGAGAACGATTGACATATATAAGATAAGGTTGAGATAAGTTGCAACCATTCCTATTTAAAGGATGGTTTGTATTATAAGACTGAGATGAGCTACATCCATTCCCTTTTAAAGGATGGTTGTTTTCTAAGACTAAGATTGAGGTAAGATAAGGATTGAAATACCCCTAAATAATTAAACGTTATTTAAATGTATGATTTACTACATTAAAGTATGAACGAACAACATTAACACGGTCACGTACATATATATGTACATATATATATATATATAACGTTACAAAATCATAACGTTGTACATATAATTGGTAACGCTATGACCGGAAACATATAGTTAAAACATGACGAATAAAAATAGTCGGAACCGTATGAAGGTTTAATCAACGTCGCGACATAACAATTAGTCGTATATATAATTGTACATACAACTAGTAACGTGACATGTTGATACAAGTCAATTATATGCAATAAATAGGCATAATAAGGCTGAAAAAATAAGTTGCAACCATTCCTATTTAAAGGATGGTTTGTATTATAAGACTGAGATGAGCTACATCCATTCCCTTTTAAAGGATGGTTGTTTTCTAAGACTAAGATTGAGGTAAGATAAGGATTGAAATACCCCTAAATAATTAAACGTTATTTAAATGTATGATTTACTACATTAAAGTATGAACGAACAACATTAACACGGTCACGTACGTATATATGTATATATATATATATATATAACGTTACAAAATCATAACGTTGTACATATAATTGGTAACGCTATGACCGGAAACATATAGTTAAAACATGACGAATAAAAATAGTCGGAACCGTATGAAGGTTTAATCAACGTCGCGACATAACAATGAGTCGTATATATAATTGTACATACAACTAATAACGTGACATGTTGATACAAGTCAATTATATGCAATAAATAGGCATAATAAGGCTGAAAAAAATAAAAGAGCAGTTATGCTCTAACCGGGATTCAAACCCGAGACCTCTCATACCTATCCCGAAACCTTAACCGCTTGAGCTGTGCTCAAATTCGGTATAAACTACCCACGACCTTTATTTAGTAGTCATTATACTTAAGCTACAGAAATGAAAGTGAATCACCTGACATTCCCCTCGGAAATGAACGCCTCAAATTCAACCATTTCAAACTTCCATACGACAGACTGCATTATTCTCCAGATTACCACATACTTTCAGGTAACAAGGGAATTGTTTTCCAAAATACCCATCCCTCCTGAAGATTCCCATACAGCACACACAGACCAACGACCATACTTACTTCATTATGATCGATTACCTTCTCCTCATCCTCTTTCAGTACCTTCGCCTGCTTCAACTCCCACCGAGAGCTGCCCACGATCTCCAGAACTGCTGCTCAGTAGTTAGGTGAGTTTCCAAGCTTAAACCTTACTCACTGTTCTTCCATGAGTTTCGCATTTTCAAGAGCTAAACCGTGAGTATATACACCCAGCAGCAAAGACCGCTACTGCGAGCTTGAACAGTGGGAAAATTCGGTTGAAAAGCAGAGAAGGAAGGGAAGTTAGCTTCCTTGTTTTCGCAAGGTAAGACCACACGAACCCAAGCTTGAACTCCTCCTCTGTTACAGTAATAAACCCAGCATGCAACAAGTTTCTGTTCCCTGTTTTTATTTCTTACGTGAGCTTCACCATATTTTTCACTCACGGTTGTACCGGTTACAGCCACAGCCAGCCCTGAGTCCTTTTTCTTCCTTTCTGTCTCTTCTCATGTAGATGACAGTAGATAGTACTCAGCTTGGTGAAGGAGCAAGACCAAGTCATTCTTCCTTGCTGTACCATTCTCAAAAAAAAATAAAGGAAGGTAAAGTCCATACCTGTCTCAGTAATTCCACTGTGTCTCCCTCTCTGAGTTAGCATAAATTTTGATCTCTGAGCAAACTGTTCCAGTGTAGTCAAGACGATCACGGTGCTGTGAAGTTCATGTGCGCCAAGAATCAACCCAAGGGAAACAACCAAGAAGTTTAAGTGGTGAGCTACCTCTAACTGAATCTTGATCAAAAAAAAATAATACACACACGAATAATAACTAAAAAGACAGAAACAGATGCAACTAGTGCAGTTTCTGTTTCTGTCACAGTTAGGTAGCTACCCATATTGTTAATGATTGTTTCAAAGTTAAGACAAGAAAAAAACCCACTTATCTTGATAGCTAAACAATTAGGATGGGGATGAGTGTCAAATGGGTAAGCAAGAAAAGCAAATCAGAAACATAGAGAAACACAGATTTCAAACTATACTTATCAGTTCCAGTTCTTACCAGTTTTGATCTCATATTTCTATTTCAATACCAGCTTCCTTACTAGTTCAGTTCTGTCTGGTTATGTGTCTGCAATAAGGGTGTTGTTGGGTTGTTTTGAGTCTGAAATCTACATGAATCATTAGCTGAATAGGTAAGCAGTTGGCAAGAGGTGTAGGTTGATCTAGAAGAAACTGACAGAAAAGAAAACAGTAGGAACAAGTAGTATTCCGGTTTTAATTTTAGTTTCAGGAACTTCTGTTTCTGTATAATAATGTTATAGAGAAGTAAAAAGGGCGGCAGTGACTAAGTTCAAGAACTTGAAACATTACCAACCCACTTAACTAGGTATATAGGTATTATAGAAGGAAAAGAAGGATCTGTAAACCACTGTAAATAAACAGAAAAGAAACTGATGAGAGGATCTATCAGTTGTAGTGTGCAAGTTCTGTCATCCTAACCTGTCTGTATAGTAACTTTCAGGAGCTGAAAGATGGAGTGGTGAACCTATTTGAATCTGTTGGAATCTAAAGGAAAAAAAAAGACTATCATCTCCTAAACTACTTAAATTATATCGAGAGAAGACTGGAAAGCAAATCGTGAGTTAAAACAGAAAGGAGAATGGAAGAAGGAAAGAAGTATGTAACAGATTCCTGTTGTGGATTTTCCTTCTGTCTCAGTACCTTAAAGTGCCTTTGGTTGGTGGACTGTCTAAACAGTTTAGAAGAAGGGCTCTTAGGAAATAGAAAGAGAGCCAATCAGTCTTGCAATCCTGACTCTGTAACAACAACAACTCAGATTTCTATTTCAGTCTCTTTTTCAAGTTTTCAGATCCCTTCCAGTCAGTGTGGATTGTTGTGTGTCTGTAACAAGTTGTTTGAGTGTTTATTTGGGTTAAAAGCTTGATAGAAATGCTGCAAGTAACTGGGTAAGTTTTAGGGAGGATTGAAGATCGTGAAAGCAAACAAACAGAAAAGAATATAGGAGAGGAAGTTCCTTTGTGCAGATTTCTGTTCTGCAACCCCAGTTCAATAACTACAATTACAGTGGCACCAACAAGGTTGTATTGATTTATTCTTGAGTCTAGCATCTCGATGAATCATAAGCTGAGTGGGTAAGGGGTTGGAAGAAGTGTAACCAAATAAAAGACAGACAGGGAAAGAAGCAAGAAACACTTACCCGTTTCTGTTTTGATTTCAATACCAGAAAAATACCTCCAGTTGCAGTATAACAAGTTGTAGAGAGCTTAAAGGGATGATCTTAGGTGGTTCAGGAACTTAGAACCTAACTAAACCACTTAACTAAGTATGTAAACACATAAATAAGAAAGAAAACAGACCGTAAACTCACTGTGAATAAAACAGATAGGAACAGATACCAGTCTTGAATGCGGTTTGGCAATTCTGATCTTTCGGTACGTCACTCTTTAATGAGTTTAAACATTGTGCTGGTAAAACTGTTTTGAGGTCAAAACTGTACCATGATGCTTACTTAGATAGCTAAACAATCTGAGGAAAACGCAAACAAGAAACGTGAACAAACTGCAAATAAAAGAGAAGCTATCAGGTCTTGAACTTCAGTATTTCAGCTTCCTCTCGATTTCAGTATATGAATTACATTAGTGGGTTTAATAGGGTTGTCTTGGTAGTTGGATTTACAAACATTGCCAGACACTGGGTTAAGTAAGTGATACTTTGAGATGAGTTGAAAGACAGGTTGATAACACAAAAAAAAACAGAAGAGGAAAGGACCCATCGTGCCACTGAGTGTTGTAGTATTTCAGTTCTGTATAAAGAGTTCCTGAGGCATTGTCCTGGCTGTGTTGGTTTGTTTTAAAGTTGGAACTGTATTTAAACATATGACTAAGTGATGGAAGCAATTGGGGTAGATTGGAAGTCAATCAGTAAACAAAGAAATCAAAGGAAGCATATCGGTTTCTGTTGTGCAGTGGTGGTTACAGTTCTGTTTCTGTAAGGGATGATCAGTGAGGTTGCCCAGATAAATTAGGGGCTGTTTCGAAATCAAAACCTGGTAATGCACTTAGTAAGGTGGGCAACCAGGTTGGTGAAAAGATCGAAAGATAGATTAGTGAACAGCAGAAGGGAATTGATGAGAAGTTAATCAGGTTAATCTTGCAGGTTTTAGTTTCAGCTGTCTAGCTTCAAGTGTAGAGTAAGGTTCTTCTCAGAGGTGTGTATGTTACTCTTTGGGTTGAGAATGAACGTAGAGTCTTTTAATTGATTTAACTAGGAGTGTAAACATTTTGGAGGGAGTTACAATTCAGTTTATAAAACAGACAGAAAACAAAGCAAAAAGATGCTCCAGTTTGTGATTTCAGATTTCAACAATGTTGTGACTTCTGTATAACCCTGTGACAGAGGGATATTAAGGGTAGAAATGAATAAAGAGTGAACCCAAAGTACTGCTAAAGGAGTAAATTAGGTGGATACATTCTGTGGTAATTCTGCAATCAAACATACGACTTAACAGAGACAAAAAAAAAAGACCACATCAGCATGATCTCCAAATTCTGAGATCATGTCTTCTTCTGTTCAAGTGAATTGCAGTGGGAGGTTAGTTTGTAATACAGATCTGGGTACTCCAATCTATAATTAATATGGTGGGGTAGTGATTTTGTGACGTGGAGGAAATGAAATCTGACACGTATATACCTATGTACCCAATAACTAAACAATGTGAACAACCTTGGGTTATATTTTACCACAAGGTTTTTGGTGGTGTAAAATTAAATACCTCCTATATATTATAAGTTATGTGGTAGTTTTGTGAGTGATGAAAGTATATAATAAAGGAGCTCAAATGTGGCACATGTGTATACCATTGTTGATACATTCCTAAGTTGCCAAGCCACATGTAATAAAGTCTAGTGACACATAAATGTCGTACCGTATAACGTTATAGAACAAATGTAACACAACTAATATTATGTGGCTAAGGATGAAGTTATTCAAACCGTTATGCTAAATGCATACATATGCATATAAACACGTGTCAAGAAATAAATTATACACTATAGTTACAACGACATAAAATACCAAAGTTAGTATAAGACTTTGGTATGATAAATAAACCCTAGTGAAGTATCATAAGTGTATAACGCGGGGCTTCGTGCTCTAATGTAAACCGAGTATTAACTCACACAACGAGTAAGGGATTTATAATATTATGACGATATTTTAACTAATAACAATGTTAAGTCGGGGGACATAGTACTAGGATTTCAAACGTTGTTCGGAAATACCGAATTGTGCTGTCACATGGATTGACGCTTAGTGTTCCTCGTATTACTAGATCGCATTCCCGACGTACGCGCTCGAAAGCTCTAGTGTCTGCACTGCACGAATCTAGTCTACGGTGTACGGTATGTAAAGGGATTTGATCCGAGTTGTCCTGAGGAATTCCTCGGGCTCGGATTTGTTTGATAAATAACATGTGTGAATTTATGTATGTGATGTATGTATGTGATGTATGTGTATGATGTGTTTATGTTCATTGCATTATTTATTTATGCACGAACGTCCTACGGGACTAATATTACGTCGACTATAGATCGACTTATATAAAACTACATATGCGAAATGTGTGTTGTGACCACTGTTGTCTGACCTAATGCGCTAAGTATTACAAGTATGTATTTATAACCTAAGTAAAATACTTAGGAACGGGACACGACATTGTCGGTCTCTAGAGCTTTGACTCAAACGAATGTTACCTAGAATAATTCTAGGCATGCGTAAGACCCATAGGGCAGCCAACAAATTAAGTGATGTACTCCATAACAAAAAAAAACTGTAACTGACTATCTAACTAACAAGCTAACAGTGGAGTGTGAATGAATGTGATGATGTACCTTAATCCAGACAGTCACTGGCTGCTGTCGCGCGTAGAGATCTCTTGGGATATCCCGTATCGGGTTTTCCCTAGTTAAATCCTGATCGAGCCTAGATAGATCGTCAGGCGGAGTGTGCTACCGTTGGCACCAGGCCCTTGGCCACCTAAATGGACGCCTTTACAAAGGCAAAGTGAATAAGTCCCAGAGTCTTCGGATGATCAGGGCAGTGAGCACCTTTGTGTGTACGTGGGACTACTGTCCAAGTGAATATATTTCGGGTTGTCCTAACTGACGCCCGACTGTGCTAACCTAAACAAACGATATGTGAAGGCCCGGAGGGCCGAGTGATGTGCTATGTGATGATGTTACATACGATGAATGAGTTCTCTATACCATTGTATCGTATGATGTATGACAGTAATGTGTATATCCATATATGACTGTTTGGATTGGATGAATGATTATATAATCATGCATGTTGTTACAGTATTTATCATATCTGTAAAATGACAAAGCATGAAATCAATCTAATATCAAGACGGTTAAAAATGACAAGTGACCAATAGGGTCCAGATCCGGCATACTCAGCGTCTATCGCTGATGCTACACTTATTGTGCAGGTGCTGAACACGTTGAAGCCGAAGTGCGGGATTGGGTAGTTAGGACATTGTTGATTTTGGATTTACCGTCCATACCTCGTTATATATTAAATGATTCCACTGGAAAGGGGTTGTAAGAGTTAGATCATGTTTAGAATGCTCACAGTAGTTGTACCTTTGATACTTAGATAGAAATGTAGGTGGTATCTCGTTGTCACTGCGGATTGTATTTTTAAGTTTAATTTTGTTAAGATGTTGTACTGCTACATCACTCGTATGGGCGAGTGGTGGCAAGTAACACCCATGTGAGTTCTATTACTGTAATCACTTCCGCTGTGAGACGCCTTTATTTCCTGTTCACGTGAGTGACTATTACGAATTTGTTATGAGGGGTGTTACAAAAGTGGTATCAGAGCGGAGTACCGCTCTGATGACGAGATACTAGGTTAAGACAGTGAGCTTAGGATTTGGAAAACTTGGGAAACGTTTGTGAGGTACGAAACGTCTGTGTCTTAATGAAATTAGGTGTTGGCAGAGCCTTTGGCCTGCAAGTGTTAGCCCATGGGGCACGTAAATGAGTTAATTGCATTATGGTGTGTTATTGAGAAAACGAGCGGTAATACCGACATCTAGTGGTGGTGTGAGCCAGGAAGCTGACCAAGGGCATAAAGGCCCAGGAATATTACCCCTGATAAGGTCCAGCTGAGAGCTCAGCCAGGAGGAGACACAATCGTCATGAGTACATTGGCGACAGTCCACTTCCATGTGGAAGTCCAGTACGAACTACCGCCGACAGTACCCCTCCCGCCACAACCCAATGAGTATAATACAACTAAGAAATATAATCCCCGAATATAGGGAAAAGGGCTACTAAGCCAACAGACTGTCTAAACACTCTCGCAGCGAATGAATAATTCCTGCTCCTGTAACACTAATACAACCTCAATGTCATACCTCCATGGTCGACCAAGCGCCGTATCATTAGGCACTGCCAGAGGCGAGCGCCACTACTACTACTACAACGTCGTGGAAAGGATCACCCAAGAACATCAGGACAAGCGGACCGGAAGCACCATGAACCCTGCGAGACCGACGCCCGTAATGGGACCTTTAGCCACCAAACTGTAACAAGAAGTATCTAGAGAACGTGGAAGAACTTTGTGAGAATACCGTCCTGAAATGTTCAACTTCAATCCTAAACTTGTGTGCACACCATACTGTGACACTAGAACCCTGTCGTGGCGGTACCTGTAAGGAGACGAAGTCCAAATGTTTACGCTATTATAAATCTAATGTGATGGAGGACTTGATTATTCTAATGACAATGTGGTCAGGAAAATTTCCCAAATCCAAATATCTTCTTATTCATGAACAACCTTTCTAACAGTACTTAAACAACCAATGCAGCAGTGAGGCAAACAAGTCGGAAACCGACAACTCTACTTGCATGGTGCGCTTGCAACTGCAAGCGCTGATTTGAACAATATACTAATAATTTCGTCTACCCCGCGCACTTGCCACTGCAAGTGCTGCAAATAATTACTACTGCAGTTACCACTGCTATTATCGTACAAACGAATACTGTAAACTGCGTAGACCTATGGTACGACTAATAATCACCAAACAATTGTACACCTCTAGTATAAACTACATAACTACAATTGTTACAATAAACCTCCAAGATACGAGGCCTACAACCTCTGAAGGACCCGACGAGTCCGAATAACGCAATAGAAATGGCACACCAGCCATTACAATTATAACTATCAAGCAAGATGAGTCAAATGACACAGCTGAGAGCCAAGATACCATAATTTAATTAACAAACCATTAAATGGCTGAATTGGAAGTGGACGGTGAAACCTGATTCCCGGGGATCAAGGGAAAACCAACCACAAATTGGGGTGAAAGGTTAGTGCAACACTGGTGCTGATCACACCAGAGTCGTATGACTCCTGAAACTCTTCACTAGTTGCCAACATTAATTATAGTACGGATAAACAAAACTGCAGTATCCTAGTTACAAACAACTAGCAAAGGAAACCTACGTTTAACTGCTACGTTATATATATATTAAATCATACAAATAAAACCATGAAGAGAACACGATCGTATAACGATCGCTGCCATACAGTTTCCAATTATATAGTATGCGCAGTATTGACATTTATTCACTTACATTTATACCTCATGATTTATTCTCTTATATCTTATGTCACATTTTCATCATCATCTTAATGTAAGATGATTATTCGATTTGATGCATTATATTATGCAACTTATATTAAGAACTTTATCTTAATATCTTGTCACGTTTCAGGACACATATTTATAATTCCTAAGGTCTATTTTATATTAACCTTAGTTTATAAACGTCATTCTCTCATTAAATATCTTAACCCATACCTTTAATAAAAACTATATTATTGCCGAAAGGCATATACATCAAAATTCCTATTTCCATCAACTCCTGATATTTTTCCATTACTACAATATTGCCAATACATAATTAAACACATATAATAAATGTAACTTATAGTTTACCAACTATACTCATGCATACGCCAACACATGATGAACACAAGAGAATTAGAAAAATATATCAGTCCACAGATGGACCAAGAGTGAAAAGAACAACTCTACCGTAATACGGCTATTACCAATACCTTCGCAACAACGAACGCGAATCAACGCTGAACGCGTGAATAATTACCACCTCTGAGCACTACCTTTACCAAGGAGTGCCATATACTGTTATGTACAATTACAACTAATCAACATCAAGATTAAGTTTATAGGTATTGTCAGAATCATACTGATTATCAAACAAGTTTTGAGTAGAAGAAGGGCTACCGCCATAGGCGTCCCGCCATGTAAAGAAAATGATAAATATCAAAATATGTAGAAGACATGTCGTTTACTACTGTGACGACTGTCAGTGATGAATGAATGTGTAAATTGAATCAACGACAACCACCTAAATCGATATTACAGAACACACAAACCAAACGCTAAATAGCGTAAATGAGCAAGTACCTAATGTACAAATAAGGGGGCATAAGCTCAGGAGACCGGGAACACCGACTCCAGTTACCTTTCCAGGTATATTACTAACACAACAATGCCTAAGTTAATATAATGAAACAATGGAGCTACGGTACATACCGTAAACAATGTGAATAACAATCATGACTTATTAACAGGCGCCAAACCGCGCACTTGAAATACAAATAACTGCAGTTACAAGTAACTAGCACTAAACAATAAGTAACAACAAAGACATTACTTACTACTTGAACACCAGAGATATATACCAGCATGTAATACTAATCACTAATAGTGATAAATGTTTAGTCCTAATGGACAAACCTAATCTTATGAGAAGTGGCATACCCTTTGGGGATGCAGTACCATCAATGAGAATGGTTGGGAAGTGAAGAGCCAAATTGCTCAAGCAAGCATGCAATCTACAATACACCCAATAAAACGAGAGAGTGAACACATATAAATACCTAAGTATAAAATCTTACCCCACGCCGTATCGGGAAGCATAGATAAGATATGATAATGATTAAACCTGGAGGAAATATTTATGTATATACTCATGGAGATCGAGATAGGAGAACTGACATTGCCACCTCAGCAGCAGTATTACGTAAACCGATTACAACCATACAGACGAATCAACGTTTAACTGGTTAGCGACTAAGTGCTACCACTAATATGTTACTAAGGACATGAGTCTAGGGAACAAAAATAATGTTCCAACCACCTTACCACCATACTGCTAGAACATTAGAACCTACGACAAGATAACCAACATTGCGGACCAATCAACATCGGACTACGACAAGGACATCCATCGAAAGGGAGATTGACAATAGAATACTTCACCATAGTCGTGTGACGGACGCTACCAGTTTACTAAACGTGACATGGGATGACCGCACTCCGATAGGATGTGGGCCTGACAGACTTATTTATAGGTTAGTCAGGTAAGTAGTAATGTATCAGTACGGTACCCCATGCATGTAGACAAGTAGTGTTAGGAACACGAGAAGTAGTCAACTCCGTACTACGGACAGTGATGCAGATTACCTCGAAGATGGACGATAAGAGCCGCAGTTAACCAACGGGCTAGAGAAACCAAGAACCTACAACACGGAATAGCGGTCGATACACAGTGAAGACAAGGAGACCCTTCGAAGATGACGAGGCAGAAGACAGAAACAAGAAACCACTATATGGACAAATGATACGTAGAACCCTCATACGGATCATGCAAGTTCTTGCAATCCAGAGGAAATCTACCCGATGATGTAAACATAAACGCGTGACTACGCAATGATGAGAGGCAAGCTAAATGCTAGCAGATACCTTAAGGAAGAATAATGGACTTGGAATGTACCACTCACATGATGATTCGCTCATCCTATCTATTGACTCTTTAGATACTAGCTGCTGAGAGTTTACGCCTCTGCACTCTGTAGGACTGAGTGTTTTGGTATTGCACTTGTGCAGTTATTAATCTAGTAGAAATACAGAAAGATGCGATGAATATCAACAAGAGTGTGTATCAAAGAACTACAACAGTGTATTACTCTGGAACAAAACCACCAGGAGACATGGATGACAATCATCATCCACGTGGACATATAGGCTAGTACGTCTTGGTATTACAAAGACAAGTGCAAAGAGCACCAAGTACTAACAAGAGCCAATGTCACATTATACCTCAAGCTGAATATCAGTGGGAGAAGACATACAAATGTATGCTAGTGATCCAAATAAGAGGATACACAGTAATGGAAAAAGGGAAATTGAGCCTATATTCATGGGTCTGCACCTCATATAGAGTGAGTGGGCCCATTAGTACGAACTTGGGAGAGAGCACAAATACGTGCCTCACCCTTTATGTATTTAAGAGCCCGAAGGGGCTAGAGTCATACCCATCTCTCTGATATGAGAATAATCTACCCCAAAGGTGAAAACACCACATGAGAGTTAGAGAACTCTATGAGAGCCAAGTATCCAGCGCTCCTTGTGGAGCGGCTGTAAATACTTGTGGGGTACGGGGGCGTAACCCTTTTTAAGGGGGGTAGAGCCTCTTGGTTGGGCACATGTTCGCACTGAATTTTGTTGTTCACAGTTGTTTGTTGGCTTATTTCGTATGCGGGGCATACAATAGTTTGTGGGTATGCGGGGCATACAATGGGTTGTTGGTATGCTTGTGGGTGTGCGAGGCACACGATGTTGATTTGGATGTTGGTTGTGATGTTGTTTGCTCATTTTGTTGGTGTTGTTGGGTACGCGGGGCGTATGTGGTTGATTTGTTTGAGTGAGATGTGCACTCGTATGTATGAATTTTATGAAATACTCAATGGCGTGTTTACACCCAGGTGTAGCACTTGCTTAATGATACTGTGATATATATATATTGTTGTACCCTGTAGATTGATTACCTAGGGTATCGCTTAGGTACGAAATGTGGAATGGTGATATGGTATGACTCCTCGGGGAGGTTGTCAGGATTAGTAGAACTGATAGGAATTGATGGTGCTGATGGATCACCTATATCCATATATGTTTGAATTAACGCCACAATAAAGGGCTATGTGCGGTATTAGCACAACACGATATGCGTAAATGATATATCGCATAGATATACATCATGGGATTATAAGGGTAGTTATGAATACACCTATTTAAGGACATACGTGTACTAATTGATTATCATGTGTGTCTGTATGTGTATTTGTATGCGGGGCATACGGGTTTGTTTTGTTGGTAGGTTGTTTGCGCATTGCGCATATGTGTATGTTGTGAATGTGTATGTAAGTATCCTACGAGGTACTTGGATGTATGAATGGTTGACGATTGTTATATATATATATAGGTACACTTCGTATGAATTCAGTTATACTGTACCGCTTAGGGATCGTATACTGTACCGCTTAGGGATCGTCACATCAAATAGATGTGCACCATGGCTATATGGGTAGTTGCTATAAATCATTCGAGAAAGACGACTACGGGATGAAGTCTCCTTAAGGGGGGTAGACTGAAATACCCCTAAATAATTAAACGTTATTTAAATGTATGATTTACTACATTAAAGTATGAACGAACAACATTAACACGGTCACGTACGTATATATGTACTATATATGATATATATATATATATATATAACGTTACAAAATCATAACGTTGTACATATAATTGGTAACGCTATGACCGGAAACATATAGTTAAAACATGACGAATAAAAATAGTCGGAACCGTATGAAGGTTTAATCAACGTCGCGACATAACAATTAGTCGTATATATAATTGTACATACAACTAATAACGTGACATGTTGATACAAGTCAATTATATGCAATAAATAGGCATAATAAGGCTGAAAAAAATAAAAGAGCAGTTATGCTCTAACCGGGATTCAAACCCGAGACCTCTCATACCTATCCCGAAACCTTAACCGCTTGAGCTGTGCTCAAATTCGGTATAAACTACCCACGACCTTTATTTAGTAGTCATTATACTTAAGCTACAGAAATGAAAGTGAATCACCTGACATTCCCCTCGGAAATGAACGCCTCAAATTCAACCATTTCAAACTTCCATACGACAGACTGCATTATTCTCCAGATTACCACATACTTTCAGGTAACAAGGGAATTGTTTTCCAAAATACCCATCCCTCCTGAAGATTCCCATACAGCACTCACACAGACCAACGACCATACTTACTTCATTATGATCGATTACCTTCTCCTCATCCTCTTTCAGTACCTTCGCCTGCTTCAACTCCCACCGAGAGCTGCCCACGATCTCCAGAATTGCTGCTCAGTAGTTAGGTGAGTTTCCAAGCTTAAACCTTACTCACTGTTCTTCCATGAGTTTCGCATTTTCAAGAGCTAAACCGTGAGTATATACACCCAGCAGCAAAGACCGCTACTGCGAGCTTGAACAGTGGGAAAATTGTTGAAAAGCAGAGAAGGAAGGGAAGTTAGCTTCCTTGTTTTCGCAAGGTAAGACCACACGAACCCAAGCTTGAACTCCTCCTCTGTTACAGTAATAAACCCAGCATGCAACAAGTTTCTGTTCCCTGTTTTTATTTCTTACGTGAGCTTCACCATATTTTTCACTCACGGTTGTACCGGTTACAGCCACAGCCAGCCCTGAGTCCTTTTTCTTCCTTTCTGTCTCTTCTCATGTAGATGACAGTAGATAGTACTCAGCTTGGTGAAGGAGCAAGACCAAGTCATTCTTCCTTGCTGTACAATTCTCAAAAAAAAATAAAGGAAGGTAAAGTCCATACCTGTCTCAGTAATTCCACTGTGTCTCCCTCTCTGAGTTAGCATAAATTTTGATCTCTGAGCAAACTGTTCCAGTGTAGTCAAGACGATCACGGTGCTGTGAAGTTCATGTGCGCCAAGAATCAACCCAAGGGAAACAACCAAGAAGTTTAAGTGGTGAGCTACCTCTAACTGAATCTTGATCAAAAATACACACACGACTAATAATTAAAAAGACAGAAACAGATGCAACTAGTGCAGTTTCTGTTTCTGTCACAGTTAGGTAGCTAACCCATATTGTTAATGATTGTTTCAAAGTTAAGACAAGAAAAAAACCCACTTATCTTGATAGCTAAACAATTAGGATGGGGATGAGTGTCAAATGGGTAAGCAAGAAAAGCAAATCAGAAACATAGAGAAACACAGATTTCAAACTATACTTATCAGTTCCAGTTCTTACCAGTTTTGACCTCAGATTTCTATTTCAATACCAGCTTCCTTACTAGTTCAGTTCTGTCTAGTTATGTGTCTGCAATAAGGGTGTTGTTGGGTTGTTTTGAGTCTGAAATCTACATGAATCATTAGCTGAATAGGTAAGCAGTTGGCAAGAGGTGTAGGTTGATCTAGAAGAAAAACTGACAGAAAAGAAAACAGTAGGAACAAGTAGTATTCCGGTTTTAATTTTAGTTTCAGGAACTTCTGTTTCTGTATAATAATGTTATAGAGAAGTAAAAAGGGCGGCAGTGACTAAGTTCAAGAACTTGAAACATTACCAACCCACTTAACTAGGTATATAGGTATTATAGAAGGAAAAGAAGGATCTGTAAACCACTGTAAATAAACAGAAAAGAAACTGATGAGAGGATCTATCAGTTGTAGTGTGCAAGTTCTGTCATCCTAACCTGTTGTATAGTAACTTTGGAGCTGAAAGATGGAGTGGTGAACCTATTTGAATCTGTTGGAATCTAAAGGAAAAAAAAAGACTATCATCTCCTAAACTACTTAAATTATATCGAGAGAAGACTGGAAAGCAAATCGTGAGTTAAAACAGAAAGGAGAATGGAAGAAGGAAAGAAGTATGTAACAGATTCCTGTTGTGGATTTTCCTTCTGTCTCAGTACCTTAAAGTGCCTTTGGTTGGTGGACTGTCTAAACAGTTTAGAAGAAGGGCTCTTAGGAAATAGAAAGAGAGCCAATCAGTCTTGCAATCCTGACTGTAACAACAACAACTCAGATTTCTATTTCAGTCTCTTTTTCAAGTTTTCAGATCCCTCCAGTCAGTGTGGATTGTTGTGTGTCTGTAACAAGTTGTTTGAGTGTTTATTTGGGTTAAAAGCTTGATAGAAATGCTGCAAGTAACTGGGTAAGTTTTAGGGAGGATTGAAGATCGTGAAAGCAAACAAACAGAAAAGAAATAGGAGAGGAAGTTCCTTTGTGCAGATTTCTGTTCTGCAACCCCAGTTCAATAAACAATTACAGTGGCACCAACAAGTTTGTATTGATTTATTCTTGAGTCTAGCATCTCGATGAATCATAAGCTGAGTGGGTAAGGGTTGGAAGAAGTGTAACCAAATAAAAGACAGACAGGGAAAGAAGCAAGAAACACTTACCCGTTTCTGTTTTGATTTCAATACCAGAAAAATACCTCCAGTTGCAGTATAACAAGTTGTAGAGAGCTTAAAGGGATGATCTTAGGTGGTTCAGGAACTTAGAACCTAACTAAACCACTTAACTAAGTATGTAAAACATAAATAAGAAAGAAAACAGACCGTAAACTCACTGTGAATAAAACAGATAGGAACAGATACCAGTCTTGAATGCGGTTTGGCAATTCTGATCTTTCGGTACGTCAGTCTTTAATGAGTTTAAACATTGTGCTGGTAAAACTGTTTTGAGGTCAAAACTGTACCATGATGCTTACTTAGATAGCTAAACAATCTGAGGAAAACGCAAACAAGAAACGTGAACAAACTGCAAATAAAAGAGAAGCTATCAGGTCTTGAACTTCAGTATTTCAGCTTCCTCTCGATTTCAGTATATGAATTACATTAGTGGGTTTAATATGGTTGTCTTGGTAGTTGGATTTACAAACATTGCCAGACACTGGGTTAAGTAAGTGATACTTGAGATGAGTTGAAAGACAGGTTGATAACACAAAAAAAAAACAGAAGAGGAAAGGACCATCGTGCCACTGAGTGTTGTAGTATTTCAGTTCTTATAAAGAGTTCTGAGGCATTGTCTGGCTGTGTTGGTTTGTTTAAAGTTGGAACTGTATTTAAACATATGACTAAGTGATGGAAGCAATTGGGGTAGATTGGAAGTCAATCAGTAAACAAAGAAATCAAAGGAAGCATATCGGTTTCTGTTGTGCAGTGGTGGTTACAGTTCTGTTTCTGTAAGGGATGATCAGTGAGGTTGCCCAGATAAATTAGGGGCTGTTTCGAAATCAAAACCTGGTAATGCACTTAGTAAGGTGGGCAACCAGGTTGGTGAAAAGATCGAAAGATAGATTAGTGAACAGCAGAAGGGAATTGATGAGAAGTTAATCAGGTTAATCTTGCAGGTTTTAGTTTCAGCTGTCTAGCTTCAAGTGTAGAGTAAGGTTCTTCTCAGAGGTGTGTATGTTACTCTTTGGGTTGAGAATGAACGTAGAGTCTTTTAATTGATTTAACTAGGAGTGTAAACATTTTGGAGGGAGTTACAATTCAGTTTATAAAACAGACAGAAAACAAAGCAAAAAGATGCTCCAGTTTGTGATTTCAGATTTCAACAATGTTGTGACTTCTGTATAACCCTGTGACAGAGGGATATTAAGGGTAGAAATGAATAAAGAGTGAACCCAAAGTACTGCTAAAGGAGTAAATTAGGTGGATACATTCTGTGGTAATTCTGCAATCAAACATACGACTTAACAGAGACAAAAAAAAGACCACATCAGCATGATCTCCAAATTCTGAGATCATGTCTTCTTCTGTTCAAGTGAATTGCAGTGGGAGGTTAGTTTGTAATACAGATCTGGGTACTCCAATCTATAATTAATATGGTGGGGTAGTGATTTTGTGACGTGGAGGAAATGAAATCTGACACGTATATACCTATGTACCCAATAACTAAACAATGTGAACAACCTTGGGTTATATTTTACCACAAGGTTTTTGGTGGTGTAAAATTAAATACCTCCTATATATTATAAGTTATGTGGTAGTTTTGTGAGTGATGAAAGTATATAATAAAGGAGCTCAAATGTGGCACATGTGTATACCATTGTTGATACATTCCTAAGTTGCCAAGCCACATGTAATAAAGTCTAGTGACACATAAATGTCGTACCGTATAACGTTATAGAACAAATGTAACACAACTAATATTATGTGGCTAAGGATGTTATTCAAACCGTTATGCTAAATGCATACATATGCATATAAACACGTGTCAAGAAATAAATTATACACTATAGTTGTTATAACCCAAGATTTGGTTATTATTTTATTTCGTCACAATTTAACTTTAAGTTGGTTCAATCTTAATTCAGGACATGGAGGTCCTTTGGATTAAAGTCAAGGGCGAGGTGGTCCTTTTCGTTTTAGATTTTTGGTAAGGGATTATTATTGATATTTGGGTGATATTAATAAATATCAATTACTTTTCTAATTAGCCTTTCACCCACTACCTAATCACGTTCATTCACGATCAGTCGCTCAGCCCTAGAGACGTTCTTCTTCCTCTTCTCTCTCAAGCTTCCTTCTCTGTTGATCTTCCTGCTGTGCTGCTGGTTGGAGATTCGAGTGCTGCAGGATCTTCGTCGTTCCGCTGTCCCCTTCGCAATCAGGTTTGTACATCTTTTGGTAGCGTTGCTATTCCGTTTGGAGAACTCCTCAAATCCCTAATTCCCTTTTCTACAATCTGATTGTGAACCAGTAATCCTCCGACGTCTGCGTCGTTCTCTCTCTGCTGTGGATTGCTGCTGTGTCACGTCTGTCGTATTCAGGTGAGGGGTTCAATTCCGTTCTGTTTCAGTTTTGGTGTTGTGGTCAGTTCTGATTGAGAGTGTCTCTGCGTTGTGTTCAGAATTCAGTGGTTTGGTTTGCGTTCGGTCTGCGTTTGAGGGTCTACATTGGCTGGATTCTGCTGTTCAGAATTGAGGGATTGTCTCTGCTGTTAATTCGAGGTAGGTGGCTTATGGATTCGATTAGTGTGTTCGGCCTTGGGGAGTTTCGTTCCGGTTCTGAATTCTGATTGCCTGCTGACTCTGAATTTTGGTTGTGAATTGTCCTTTTGATGATGTTTTCATGCTTACAAACCCCCAAGGTTGTTTTCTGAAAACCTATATTGTTTTGACATTGTTTTGATGCCTCTGGTTGTGTAAAAATCGCCTCTGTTCTCTGCATTTTTCGGCGTGTCCGAACTTCCGTCCGAGCTTTGAAGTTCGGACATGCCCTTCTGCGCTTAAACTTCTGAAGTTTTCGCTGTGTCCGAACTTCTGTCCGAGCTTTGAAGTTCGGACACAGCCTTCTGCATTCTCTGATTTTGGCTTCGACTTGTGTCCGAACATTGGATGTCCGGACACAAGTTCGGACTCTCCACGTCCTGTTTTCCGAAGAACGTCCGAACATCCGTCCGAACTTGGATGTTCGGACACCTCTGACTCTCCATCTGTTTTAAGGTTCGACTTGTGTCCGAACTTTGAAGTCCGGACACAAGTTCGGACATCTGTCTGGTTTTGCCTTCTGAGTCTCGACTTGTGTCCGAACATTGATGTCCGGACACAAGTTCGGACAGGCTACTGTTTTGGCCATAACTTGCTCGTTTGAGCTCCGTTTTGACTTCTGTTTGCGGGGTTGGATTCCCCTTCTGATTTCCAAGCTATCTATGAGCTTTCTGGTGCCTTTGGTGCACATATGCTTATCTGTATTTAAGCTTCTGTTTTGGGACCTAGTTATCTCTGTGTCTGAGCCTTTGGATGGCTGGTTTGCTGTCTCGTAGCGCGCTATGTAGGATCCTTCTGTTCACGGGTGATGTTCCCCGTTCTGTTCACGGGTGTTTACACCTGTTCTGTTTACGAGTGAGGTTTCCTCGTTCTGTTCACGAGCTGGTTGCTCGTTCTGTCTGTATGCTGTGATTACTAGTGTCCCACTCTGTTTTCTGCTTCTGTCAGCTTCTGCTCTGTTTCGTCCTTAATGATTGGACTTCTGTTTCTGATTTCTGATATATTTGGGCTCTTTGACTCCTTCTGATTTGATAACATTCTGTAAATGTTTTGAGCATGCTGGTTGATGAAGTTGGTCATCTACTGGGCATAGTTGTGTGCTCATTCCCCTACTTCTAACGCTTTTGCAGATTGATTAGCGAGGATCGTCTCCCCTCAGCTTCTGGAGTTTTGTTGCTTTGTTTTGAGTTCTCTTGAGACTTTGTATTTGATTTGAGCCTTTGGGCCTCTTTGTTAGTTTCCGCTTCTGATATTAGTTTGGTGGGTTCTGTAATGACTTTTGGGGATGTTTTAACATCTCTTGTTTTATACTTTATTTAAGTATTCCGTTTGGGCCTTATTTGACTATCTGTTTAAGTTCGTTTATTAGAGCCTTGCGTTATTATGTAATAATACGCGGCGTGTAATACCCCTAACTCCTAGGCCAGTGTTTGGGGGTGTTACATTTAGTGGTATCAGAGCTCTGGGTTCTAATCTGCTGGGATTTTAAGTTAGCCAGTCAGTCAGAAATGTCAGTGCTAGTGTCTGAGTTTAACTGCTTGCTGTTGGACTTTCAGAATGCCGCCAAGGAGAGCGAATAACCCTCCAGGGAATGTTGCTGATGCTGTTCAGCAATTCATGACGCAGCTCATGCAGACCATGGCTGCAGGGGGCGGTCCAGCTGGAGGAGGACCAGCTGGCGGAGCAGGCCCGGCTGGGGCAGATGCTGGAGGGAGGAATGTGAAGGCGCTTCAGGAGTTCATGAAGCTGAAGCCGCCGTCGTTCGATGGGGCAGGAGATCCCCAGGAGGCCAGCCACTGGTTGTCAGAGGTGGAGGATTTACTTCGGGTGATGGGCTCTGAGGAGGAGCAGAAGGTCGACTTCGCCACCTTTCTGTTCAAGGCCGAAGCCAAGGAGTGGTGGAGGTCAGTGATGGGGAAGTTCCCACAGCCTTGGACGTGGGAGCAGTTCACTGGGGAGTTCAACAAACAGTTCTACCCCGACGTCTACAAGGATCAGCGCATCCTGGAGTATAACCGGCTACGCCAGGGCCGGGACATGAGTGTGGAGGAGTACGTCCGGAAGTTTATCAGCCTGTCTAAGTTCGCACCTGAGCCTGACGAGCATAGGAAGGCCAGGAAGTTTGAGAGTGGCCTGAGGCCGGACATCCGATCTGCTGTGACGCCGCTGCGTCACAAGACCTTCAGGGACGTTGCTGATGTCGCCCTGCTGGTAGAGGCCGACTTGAGAGGTCGCCAGTCTGGAGGGAAGGACCAGAAGAGGAAGCAGAGGTCCGATGACAGTGATAGGAGGGATCAGTCTGCTTCTCAGAAGAAGCAGTCTACTGGAGACCGCTCTGGGGACCGTTCGCGAGACAGAGGTGGTTCGTCTTCATCAGCTCCCGCTCCGAAGTGCCAGGTCTGTGGCAAGTTTCATAGAGGCCAGGACTGCTACAGGAAGTCTGGAGCCTGCTTCAAGTGTGGATCCATGGGACATAGGATTGCTGATTGCCCTCAGGCTGAGAGGAGCAGAGGTAGCTCTGGAGGTGGAGCTGGAGGATCTACATCTGGGTCTAGGGATCGAGACCGGGCTGAGCAGAAGAAGCCCCAGGGCCAGGCCAGAGTGTACGCGATGGCTGGAGAGAGAGACCGATCGACTGACAGAGTTGTCACAGGTATTCTCCAGCTGTCATCTCGTTCTGTTTTCTGTTTGTTTGACTCTGGAGCCACCCACTCTTTTATTTCTGCTGAGTTAGTGGGTGAGCTCGGTTTGCCTGTTGTGCCTCTGGGTGTTGAGTTATGTGTGCATAGTCCATTAGTTAGGGACTCTTCTATGCTGTTGAATTCTGTTTGCAAAGATAGTCCTGTGTTAGTCAGAGATAGGACTCTGTGTGCTAACCTCATCCCGATGGAGATGACTTCTTTTGATGTGATTCTGGGCATGGATTGGCTTGCTGCGCACCATGCCCATATTGATTGTGCTGCTTCGAGAGTCACTTTTGAGGAGCCGGGTCAGCCCCGTCTAGTTGTAGCAGGGAATGGACTCCCGTGCTCGCCGCCAGTCATATCTGCGATGCAGGCGTTCCGTTTTCTGAGGAAAGGATGCCAGGGATATCTGTGCTACATCCCTGAGGTTCGCAAGGATGCGAAGTTGGAGGAGATTCCGTGGTCAGAGACTTCCCCGATGTGTTCCAGGATGATGTACCTGGGCTTCCCCCTGTCAGAGAGGTGGAGTTCTCGATCGAGCTCGCACCTGAGACTCAGCCCATTTCGAAGGCCCCATACCGGATGGCGCCTGCTGAGCTCAAGGAGTTGAAGGTCCAGTTGCAGGAGCTGCTGGATAAGGGCTTCATTCGCCCGAGTGTGTCGCCTTGGGGAGCGCCAGTGCTATTTGTAAAGAAGAAGGACGGTAGTATGCGGTTGTGCATTGACTACAGGGAGCTCAACAAGGTTACCATTAAGAATAGGTATCCTCTCCCGCGCATAGACGACTTGTTCGACCAGTTAGCAGGAGCTAAGGTGTTTTCGAAGATCGATCTGAGGTCGGGATATCATCAGCTGAGGATTAAGGCAGATGACGTGCCTAAGTCCGCTTTCAGGACTCGTTATGGACACTACGAGTTCCTAGTGATGCCATTCGGGTTGACGAATGCGCCGTCAGTATTTATGGATATGATGAACAGAGTCTTCAAGCCGTTTTTGGACCAGTTCGTTGTAGTTTTCATCGATGACATCTTGGTGTATTCCAAGAGTGCTGAGGAGCACGAGGAGCATTTGAGGACCGTTCTCCAGACTCTGAGGGAGAACGAGTTGTATGCGAAGCTGAAGAAGTGCGAGTTCTGGCTAGATCAGGTGGTATTCTTGGGACATGTGGTCTCCAAGGATGGTATCTCCGTGGACCCGGAGAAGATTCGAGCTATTACTGAGTGGGCGCAGGCCTACTAATGTCGGAGATATTCGTAGCTTCCTTGGACTAGCGGGCTACTATCGTAAGTTTGTGGAGGGCTTCTCCAAGTTGGTGATTCCGTTGACTCGTCTGCTGCAGAAGGAGTGAAGTTCGAGTGGAGCGATGCCTGTGAGCAGTGTTTTCTGGAGCTGAAGAAGAGGTTGACTACTGCGCCGATCTTGACTCTTCCGGAGGGGACCGAGGGTCTTGAGGTTTTCTGTGATGCGTCCCATAGGGGACTTGGATGTGTTCTGATGCAGCAGGGGAAGGTAGTTGCATATGGCTCTCGTCAGTTGAAGCCATATGAGAAGAACTATCCGACCCACGATCTGGAGCTGGCTGCGGTGGTCTTTGCGTTGAAGATTTGGAGGCACTACTTGTATGGGGCAGCGTGCAAGGTGTATACGGACCATAAGAGCCTCAAGTATCTGTTCACTCAGAAGGAGTTGAACTTGAGGCAGAGGAGATGGCTGGAGTTGTTGCACGATTATGATTAGAGATCCTCTACCATCCGGGTAGGGCGAATGTGGTTGCTGATGCGCTCAGTAGGAGGGGTCCGTCTGGGACTGTTTGTGCTTGTCCGGTGTGGAGAGGTCTGCTCAGGAGTTGCAGCGCATGGGTATCTGGGTTGTCCGTCCAGAGAGGTCTGGGATGTTAGCAGCACTGCAGGTTCAGCCTACCTTGATCGACCGGATCAAGGCCAGTCAGGAGCTTGATGTCAGTTGTGTAAGATCAGAGAGAGTTTGTCTGCTGGTCAGGAGTCCGAGTTCCGGGTTTCAGAGGATGGCTGCCTGAGGTTCAGAGGCCGTGTTTGTGTGCCGGCAGACGACGTTGAGGCGTGAGATCATGCAGGAGGCTCATGGAGCTCCATACTCGGTACACCCAGGAGGTGTGAAGATGTACCGGGATCTGCGGGAGACTTTCTGGTGGAGCAATATGAAGAGGGACATCTCCGACTTTGTATCCAGATGTAGGACCTGTCAGCAGGTCAAGGCCGAACATCAGAGACCGCCGGTTTGCTTCAGCCTCTTCCCGTTCCGGAGTGGAAGTGGGAGAGCGTCGGTATGGATTTTGTCATGGGACTGCCTAAGACTCCGAGGGGTTTCGATGCAGTTTGGGTCATTGTGGACCGGCTCACGAAGAGCGCTCACTTCTTGCCTGTCAGGAAGACTTTCAGTTTGCACCGTTTAGCCCAGTTGTACATTGATGAGATAGTACGTCTGCATGGGGTTCCGGCTTCGATTGTGTCTGACAGAGATCCGAGGTTTGTGTCCAGGTTCTGGCAGAGTTTGCATCAGGCTTTGGGGACGAAGTTGTCTTTCAGTTCAGCTTACCATCCTCAGTCAGACGGGCAGACAGAGAGGACGAATCAGGTCCTAGAGGACATGCTCAGGGCATGTGTGCTCGACTTTGGGGGCAGCTGGGATCAGCACGTGGCACTGATAGAGTTCGCGTACAATAATAGTTTCCAGACCAGTATCGGGATGGCTCCCTTTGAGGCCTTGTATGGCAGGAGGTGCAGATCACCCATCTGTTGGGATGATCTGAAGGAGAGAGCGGTGATTGGTCCAGATTTGGTTCAGGATGCTGTGGGCAAGATTCAGTCTATCAGAGAGCGTCTGCTTGTGGCTCAGAGTCGTCAGAAGAGTTACGCCGATCAGAGGAGACGACCTCTAGAGTTTGAGGTGGGCGATCATGTGTATCTGAAGGTTTCTCCTGTGCGAGGAGTCGTTCGTTTTAAGAGAGGCAAGCTTAGCCCTCGTTTTGTGGGTCCTTTTGAGATCCTAGAGAGGATCGGACCGGTTGCCTATCGTTTGGCTCTGCCTCCGTCTTTAGCAGCAGTGCACAGTGTTTTCCATGTTTCGATGCTGAGGAAGTACATTCCGGACCCATCTCATGTGATCGACTTCAGTCCGCTTCAGTTGAGGGAGGACTTCACGTTTGAGGCAGTTCCTTCGAGGATTTAGCCGGGATGTCCGTAAGCTCAGGAGTAAGACCATGCCCTTGGTGAAGGTGCAGTGGTCGGGTCAGTCAGGAAGAGGCGACCTGGGAGGTCGAAAGTGATGCGTTCTAAGTTTCCCGCCCTTTTCGAGCAGTAGGTATGTTTTAATTTCGAGGACGAAATTCTTTTAAGGGGGAGGTGATGTTATAACCCAAGATTTGGTTATTATTTTATTTCGTCACAATTTAACTTTAAGTTGGTTCAATCTTAATTCAGGACATGGAGGTCCTTTGGATTAAAGTCAAGGGCGAGGTGGTCCTTTTCGTTTTAGATTTTTGGTAAGGGATTATTATTGATATTTGGGTGATATTAATAAATATCAATTACTTTTCTAATTAGCCTTTCACCCACTACCTAATCACGTTCATTCACGATCAGTCGCTCAGCCCTAGAGACGTTCTTCTTCCTCTTCTCTCTCAAGCTTCCTTCTCTGTTGATCTTCCTGCTGTGCTGCTGGTTGGAGATTCGAGTGCTGCAGGATCTTCGTCGTTCCGCTGTCCCCTTCGCAATCAGGTTTGTACATCTTTTGGTAGCGTTGCTATTCCGTTTGGAGAACTCCTCAAATCCCTAATTCCCTTTTCTACAATCTGATTGTGAACCAGTAATCCTCCGACGTCTGCGTCGTTCTCTCCTCTGCTGTGGATTGCTGCTGTGTCACGTCTGTCGTATTCAGGTGAGGGGTTCAATTCCGTTCTGTTTCAGTTTTGGTGTTGTGGTCAGTTCTGATTGAGAGT
Organism: Limonium bicolor; assembly: GCA_023374045.1. Classification (NCBI taxonomy): domain Eukaryota; kingdom Viridiplantae; phylum Streptophyta; class Magnoliopsida; order Caryophyllales; family Plumbaginaceae; genus Limonium; species Limonium bicolor. The sequence goes on from JAIOTZ010000652.1 coordinate 31,433, forward strand.
GTCTCTGCGTTGTGTTCAGAATTCAGTGGTTTGGTTTGCGTTCGGTCTGCGTTTGAGGGTCTACATTGGCTGGATTCTGCTGTTCAGAATTGAGGGATTGTCTCTGCTGTTAATTCGAGGTAGGTGGCTTATGGATTCGATTAGTGTGTTCGGCCTTGGGGAGTTTCGTTCCGGTTCTGAATTCTGATTGCCTGCTGACTCTGAATTTTGGTTGTGAATTGTCCTTTTGATGATGTTTTCATGCTTACAAACCCCCAAGGTTGTTTTCTGAAAACCTATATTGTTTTGACATTGTTTTGATGCCTCTGGTTGTGTAAAAATCGCCTCTGTTCTCTGCATTTTTCGGCGTGTCCGAACTTCCGTCCGAGCTTTGAAGTTCGGACATGCCCTTCTGCGCTTAAACTTTCTGAAGTTTTCGCTGTGTCCGAACTTCTGTCCGAGCTTTGAAGTTCGGACACAGCCTTCTGCATTCTCTGATTTTGGCTTCGACTTGTGTCCGAACATTGGATGTCCGGACACAAGTTCGGACTCTCCACGTCCTGTTTTCCGAAGAACGTCCGAACATCCGTCCGAACTTGGATGTTCGGACACCTCTGACTCTCCATCTGTTTTAAGGTTCGACTTGTGTCCGAACTTTGAAGTCCGGACACAAGTTCGGACATCTGTCTGGTTTTGCCTTCTGAGTCTCGACTTGTGTCCGAACATTGATGTCCGGACACAAGTTCGGACAGGCTACTGTTTTGGCCATAACTTGCTCGTTTGAGCTCCGTTTTGACTTCTGTTTGCGGGGTTGGATTCCCCTTCTGATTTCCAAGCTATCTATGAGCTTTCTGGTGCCTTTGGTGCACATATGCTTATCTGTATTTAAGCTTCTGTTTTGGGACCTAGTTATCTCTGTGTCTGAGCCTTTGGATGGCTGGTTACGCTGTCTCGTAGCGCGCTATGTAGGATCCTTCTGTTCACGGGTGATGTTCCCCGTTCTGTTCACGGGTGTTTACACCTGTTCTGTTTACGAGTGAGGTTTCCTCGTTCTGTTCACGAGCTGGTTGCTCGTTCTGTCTGTATGCTGTGATTACTAGTGTCCCACTCTGTTTTCTGCTTCTGTCAGCTTCTGCTCTGTTTCGTCCTTAATGATTGGACTTCTGTTTCTGATTTCTGATATATTTGTGGGCTCTTTGACTCCTTCTGATTTGATAACATTCTGTAAATGTTTTGAGCATGCTGGTTGATGAAGTTGGTCATCTACTGGGCATAGTTGTGTGCTCATTCCCCTACTTCTAACGCTTTTGCAGATTGATTAGCGAGGATCGTCTCCCCTCAGCTTCTGGAGTTTTGTTGCTTTGTTTTGAGTTTCTCTTGAGACTTTGTATTTGATTTGAGCCTTTGGGCCTCTTTGTTAGTTTCCGCTTCTGATATTAGTTTGGTGGGTTCTGTAATGACTTTTGGGGATGTTTTAACATCTCTTGTTTTATACTTTATTTAAGTATTCCGTTTGGGCCTTATTTGACTATCTGTTTAAGTTCGTTTATTAGAGCCTTGCGTTATTATGTAATAATACGCGGCGTGTAATACCCCTAACTCCTAGGCCAGTGTTTGGGGGTGTTACAATAGTTACAATGACATAAAATACCAAAGTTAGTATAAGACTTTGGTATGATAAATAAACCCTAGTGAAGTATCATAAGTGTATAACGCGGGGCTTCGTGCTCTAATGTAACCGAGTATTAACTCACACACGAGTAGGGATTTATAAATATTTATGACGATATTTTAACTAATAACAATGTTAAGTCGGGGGACATAGTACTAGGATTTCAAACGTTGTTCGGAAATACCGAATTGTGCTGTCACATGGATTGACGCTTAGTGTTCCTCGTATTACTAGATCGCATTCCCGACGTACACGCTCGAAAGCTCTAGTGGTCTGCACTGTACGAATCTAGTCTACGGTGTACGGTATGTAAAGGGATTTGATCCGAGTTGTCCTGAGGAATTCCTCGGGCTCGGATTTGTTTGATAAATAACATGTGTGAATTTATGTATGTGATGTATGTATGTGATGTATGTGTATGATGTGTAGTTATGTTCATTGCATTATTTATTTATGCACGAACGTCCTACGGGACTAATATTACGTCGACTATAGATCGACTTATATAAAACTACTATGCGAAATGTGTGTTGTGACCACTGTTGTCTGACCTAATGCGCTAAGTATTACAAGTATGTATTTATAACCTAAGTAAAATACTTAGGAACGGGACACGACATTGTCGGTCTCTAGAGCTTTGACTCAAACGTGAATGTTACCTAGAATAATTCTAGGCATGCGTAAGACCCATAGGGCAGCCAACAAATTAAGTGATGTACTCCATAACAAAAAAAAACTGTAACTGACTATCTAACTAACAAGCTAACAGTGGAGTGTGAATGAATGTGATGATGTACCTTAATCCAGACAGTCACTGGCTGCTGGTCGCGCGTAGAGATCTCTTGGGATATCCCGTATCGGGTTTTCCCTAGTTAAATCCTGATCGAGCCTAGATAGATCGTCAGGCGGAGTGTGCTACCGTTGGCACCAGGCCCTTGGCCACCTACATGGACGCCTTTACAAAGGCAAAGTGAATAAGTCCCAGAGTCTTCGGATGATCAGGGCAGTGAGCACCTTTGTGTGTACGTGGGACTACTGTCCAAGTGAATATATTTCGGGTTGTCCTAACTGACGCCCGACTGTGCTAACCTAAACAAACGATATGTGAAGGCCCGGAGGGCCGAGTGATGTGCTATGTGATGATGTTACATACGATGAATGAGTTCTCTATACCATTGTATCGTATGATGTATGACAGTAATGTGTATATCCATATATGACTGTTTGGATTGGATGAATGATTATATAATCATGCATGTTGTTACAGTATTTATCATATCTGTAAAATGACAAAGCATGAAATCAATCTAATATCAAGACGGTTAAAAATGACAAGTGACCAATAGGGTCCAGATCCGGCATACTCAGCGTCTATCGCTGATGCTACACTTATTGTGCAGGTGCTGAACACGTTGAAGCCGAAGTGCGGGATTGGGTAGTTAGGACATTGTTGATTTTGGATTTACCGTCCATACCTCGTTATATATTAAATGATTCCACTGGAAAGGGGTTGTAAGAGTTAGATCATGTTTAGAATGCTCACAGTAGTTGTACCTTTGATACTTAGATAGAAATGTAGGTGGTATCTCGTTGTCACTGCGGATTGTATTTTTAAGTTTAATTTTGTTAAGATGTTGTACTGCTACATCACTCGTATGGGCGAGTGGTGGCAAGTAACACCCATGTGAGTTCTATTACTGTAATCACTTCCGCTGTGAGACGCCTTTATTTCCTGTTCACGTGAGTGACTATTACGAATTTGTTATGAGGGGTGTTACAAGGATGGACTAAGATTAAGAGGAAACATAACTTAAGGAGTGAAATAATTAACTCTCTAATTAAGGGAACGCATTTAAGTCGTTCATTATGTTTGAACTTTGATTGTTCATATTTGGATTGTTGTTTACTGCACTTTCTATTATGTTGTGCATCTAATCAACCTCCATGCTATCGACAATTAGTAGTCGTAGCCACGTTAGCTTGGGGGCTAAGAGAGGATCGTACCAGCATTCGTGCTGACCCCCTTTGGGGGCTGTTTTTACTACACAGGTGAACGTCAGGAGGCGGCCGTCGCGAGAGTAAGAAGGGGTACAAGCGTTACGGGTTAAGTGTGGCCTACGAGTTGTGCATGTACACTCGTATGGCAATTCGAGTTAGTAAGATGTATAGGATGTGAGGGGATTGTAAGAAGGATATGTATTGGGTTAAGATTTGTATGTACTAATGTTCGGTATATTCTGTCAATCAGACCGTGGCAAGGTCCTAGAGTGGATTGAATTCCACTGTGACATTTATATATATGTTGTTAAGTTGTGAAACCACATTTGGATTGAGATGGGGTGTTACAATATCAATAATAAATATCAAAACCTTATGTTATAACATATATATAAACATTATGATAATATATGTGGCCATTGTGTAAATAAAGGAAATATAGTGGCTGAAAGGAAAAAAATACCAAACAGACTATGGTCTGTTCGGTAATATTGGAAAGAAATAAAATATGAAAACTATATGTTATAAATAATATAATGTTTGGATGATATAACATATGTTATGTAAAAATATTATAAGATTTGTGGTAAAAGTATAAATATGGAAAGTTGAAGGATAAAACAAAAAAAACAGAACCTAAGGGGTTGTATAGTATTTTTGGGAAATTTGAAACTATATAATATACATACTATATGATTTAAATGTTATAGTATATAATGAATATGGTATGTTATAAAATAAGTGGTGAAGTTTTAATAATTATAAAGTGTGGGGTTTGAAAGGAAATGATGTGTAAAATACATGCCTTTTCGGCAATCATAAAGAGATATTAAAACCTTAGGTTATATCTTATTACAAAGTTTTGATGTTATAAAATAAGGTATTTATAACATGGTATAAGTTATGTGGGTATATTGTAATTAATGAAAATTATAAGAATAAAGAGGTATAAGTGTGTTATATATAAGCTATTTTTGGTACATATATATAATTACTAAAACTATATGTTATAAGTTAATGGCATGAAAAATATCATACTATATAATATTATGATATGAGTGTAACACTTTATAATATTATGAGGTCAAAAGTATGGTTTATAAAACCAACATGCTATAGCGTATGCTTATATATTAAAAATAAGGATATAAACTATAGTATACAATGACATAAAATACTATGGTTAATACATGATTTTTGGATGGTTAAATAAACCTAGAATAAGGAATAAACATGTACATAATATAAAGTTTCATCTTTCATTAAGAAATCAATGTATATATATAAATATATATACCGGCACAAATAACATGCATATATATATATATTATGGGTTACCAACCATATGAAAATAAAAAATAAATATTGAAATACCCAAACTTAGATATGGTGTTTAAGTGATAAACTAAGATATAAGGAGGCTAAATAAGGCCTTAGAAACATTAAGAAACATTTTTAATCAAAGAAAACATAAGGAAACACCAAAAGAGTAGTTTGAGCAAAAACATGCTCTAAGCTTGGAGAGACTTGGGTGAGCACCCAAAAATTATGCTAAGACATTAGTAATATCCTAATGGTCATTTTAAACCAATTACCAAAGAAAACCAAGCTTGAAAACAAGTTAAAACACAAAATGTGCTTTAAGGAGTCTTAAAGCACATTTTTTTAAAATTGTCTTGTAAATGGGTTTTGAGTGGCTAGATGTCCATCATTACTCTTTAATCAACATGTGTACTAATTAGTATCACATTAAGAAGCCTAAATCAATGGGAAATCAAAAATTTCACAATTATGTGCCTTGGTTAGTGAATAGTAACCAAATAGTGCTAGTTAGGACATTAGTCAAAGTAAGTCAATTAAATGGTCAACAAAGACCACAATCTACCATATTTTACCAAGGGGGCCGGTTTTTAAGTGTGACTCACCACACTTATCTAGCTAAGTAAAGAGGAAAGCAAAAGTAAGTAAGTTCACTATTCACCTTTTAACATAATATCTTACCTTTAGTAATCCTCTCTCCTCCTTTCTTCATTCTTCATCTTCTCCATCGATTTCTCTTGCTCTCTTTCCTCTCTTTCACGTAAGAAGACACCTCCATGCTAGCTCCATCTTCTTTTGCCCACATCTTGCTCATTTAAGCTCCAAAATCAAAACCAAGTACATATATCTCTTAGTTAGCTCAAGCTCTTCCTTTCTATCTTTTCAAAACTTCAAGAGCCTCATTTTGGAGCCAAGGCAAACCGCCATTAGAGGAGGAAACTCAAGCTTGGAGACTCCATTAGCTTCTCCATTCTCTTAAGGTAAAGAATATGTAAGAAAAATCAAGTTCCCACCATTTCTTCCCTTGTCCGAAAATTTGTACTCATGGGACTCCATGTTTATGCCTTGTTCTAGCTTGGTTCTACTCTCCAAAGGATAGAGGAGGTCCTTCTTGCTTCATATCCAAGCTTATTCTAAGACTCCAAGGTAAAACAATCAATTTAATACCTTAAAACACATTTTTAACCTAGGTTTTTATTCCTTAAGGTTAGTGCGTTGTTTAGTACTCATTGGAGTCATTGAATATTGGTTAGAACATTGGCAAGGAGAACTTGTTGGGTGACCAAGATTGAGCAGAGACAAACTTAAGGGAGAAAGTTGGTGAAGCTTGTGAAAGAACAAGGTTAATTACTTGCCTTAAAGTGTTTAATGCATTAAGGGATGGGATTTAGGTATATGATGAGTATAGCTTAAGGTTTACTTTAGAAAAGGGCTATATATAACCTAGGAGAAACAATGACTATGTTTGAGAACTGGTGACTAAGGAGCCGATGAGAAAAGAGATAGCTAAACAATGTTGAGATGAATTACAAGAAGCATATTTTATTTCAATGGGAGCCTTGTTGTGTGTATTCGCAGGTTAAAGGCAAATATATGTGGAAATTCAGTGGTTAAGCTTATTGTCATTTAAGGGCATAAGTGCCAAGCATTTTAAGTTTAAGCACTATATTGTGATGTAGTGTAGTTTTGGTGTATGATGTGTGTTAAGGAGGTTTAATGAGAGTTTGAATGTTGATAGCTATTTGATGGTGAGAAACTAAATATTTTGGTGTAACAATATACTAGAGAACCCATGGCAAAATTTAGTGAAGAACCTAAGTGTTTAAGATGTTCTAAGGAGATTTCATGACTAAGGTAGTACTAGGAAACTTTAGGGGTTGTTTTGATGAAAAAGGGTGAGTTTAAGGTGTTTTAATGAGTTATAATGACTTAGGCATCACCATGGAGGATTTAGGAATCAAAAGAATGTACTAGTGTATTTAGGACTTAGGCAAACATAGGTAAACAAGTAGGGGAAAATAAGGTGTTGATGGATAGAGGCATAAACTTGTGAAGAAACATTAAGTAGTGGTGAGGAAGCACTTGGCATAGTGGCTGTATTAGGTATGAACCACCACCTAGAAACCTTGTGAAAAACATTACAAGTGTTGGCATGATTGCAAGGAAAATGCATAAATGACTAAGGTGGATGTTGGTGAGTGATCTAATGTGTTTAGTGGAAGGCTTAAGGTGTATTTGAGGTGCCCAAATGAGGTTAGAACATACTAGGATATATGAGGTGAAGTTTGGAGTTAAATGGGAATTTAGAAACAAGGTTCTAGAGCCGACCGACCTTAGGGACCGGACCTGCAAGGTCAGTCGAGCTCAGTTTACACTACCGGAAAGAGTTTCTGGAACCGACCGAACTTGGGGACCGGACTTACAAGTTCGGTCGGGCTTGTATTTTGTGTACAAATTAAGTCTCTGGAATGGGCCGACCTTGGGACCGGACTTACAAGGTCGGTCATGCCTAGAATTTTGTACGGGAATTGGTCTCTGGAATCGACCGAACTTAGGACCGGACTTACAAGTTCGGTCGAGCTTAAATTTCCTACGGGGGAAAACTCTCGGGAATGGACCGACCTTGGGGACCGGACTTGCAAGGTCGGTCGGGGTAAAATTTTCAAACGGTAATACATCCTGGAATGGACCGACCTTGGGTAAGGTCGGTCGGTAAGATCGGTCGTGCTAAAAACAAAAGAAAAAAAGAAATTTTAAATTCTAAATATGTTAATTGGTAATAAGGTATGCCATTGGTAGGGTGATAATGATTAGGAACCTAAGGACCTAAGGAACTAAGTTAGGTTAAGTATAAACCTTAAGTTTAAAGTTAAGTTTATAAGGTTAAGTGGCAAAGACTTAATAGGGTATCGAATGGGAATCTTTAGGGACTAAGTGAGTTAAGTAAGGTGCAAATAACTAATGACCTAAAAATGAATGAATGTTTTAGGTCTTTGAATTGGGACCCCGGAGAAGGTTAAACAAACGACAGTCGACGGTGAACGGTACCGTCTTTCTTGTGACCTGCTTGCTAACGAGGTGTCCCTCGGCTTGTGTGCTATATGTTTATTTGCTATGACTAAGACAAGATAAAGCATGCAACTGGTTATATTTGTTCTCGTTGTGAATGTGTTTTCTTTACACTAACCCACGAGACTTGAGATTGTTACTAACTAAGTTTAGTACTTACTGAGTTAAGGATATGAGATAGGTATTGGTAACTGTTGGTTAATACCCGTTAAGGTTTAACTAACACATGGCGTGTAAGATTTTACTAACTGGAACTTGAGTGAGGAACCCGGGACTGACTCCGGTCATGCATGCTATGGATAGGGGGACGATATCTGAATCAGATCCGCCCTCCACTTAAGGACTTGTCTTCGGACTTGTTGCCTAGGGTCGGTTGCCGGCTCAGCTACACTGGACTCCCGTCCAAGGTAGGTGGCATTAAGATGGTGCGGTAGGATCACCTAAATCCTAAGTTTAAGATTAAGCTACAACCATTTCCACTCTAGGAACGGTTTGTATACTGAGATTAAGATAAGGTTAAGACTGAGGTAAGATAAGGAACTGAGGTTAAGGAAATCAGGACTAAGGAGGTGGTTACTAACCCGCTTGATAAGGGAACGCTTGTGTCGTTCATTGTGTGTGAACTATGTATGTTCATCTGTGGATTGTTGTTTATAGCACTTCATATTATGATCGTGTTTTTAATCAATTTCCATGCTATCGACAATTAGTCGTCGTAGCCCCGTTAGCTTGGGGGCCACGAGAGGGTCGTACCAGCATTCGTGCTGACCCCCTTTGGGGGATATTTTTACACTTGCAGGTAAGAGGCCCATGAAGTCACACCACAAGAGTAGGAGCGGTTAGACTTAGGATGGGTTGTTTATTTTGAGTACGGGTTGCGCTTGTGCTCCCGTCTGTTTATATTGAAACTGATGTAAGTTTGTGACTATGACTTAGATACTTAAACTCGGTTGGTTGGTGGTATTTTGGTTAGTGGTGTTTTGGTCGGTTGTTTATTTTGGATAAGTGTTGTAAATTTATAAGGCCGGTATATTCTAACGATCAGACCGTGGCAAGGTCCCGGTGTTTGTTATTTCCGCTGCGATGAATTCGATTAAGTGTTAAGTTTTGCGATAACCACGATTGGCTTTGGACGGGGTATTACAAAAGTGGTATCAGAGCATAGTTACGCTCTGATCAAGAAATACCGGACATAAGAAACCACCGAGTTAGAATATAAGTTAAGAAATAAGTGACGGGTTAAGGGTGTGAGCTGTTAGTGTGAGTAGAGTCAGATGACCACTAATAAGTGTGGATCGTCTTTACCGTCTACGGACGTTATAAATTCGTTAACCGAAACAGTGGTGGATACGAATCTAATGTGAGTTGTGATTGTTCAGATGTCAGGAAGGAGAGGCTGAGGCCGTGGTCGAGGCGACGAGTCTGAGATACCGTAAGGGCAGACGATCGCAGAGATCGTAGCTGTCGCCTTAGGGCACATGGGCTATCAGCCTGGTGTGGGTGCACCACCTCCACCGCCACAACCCCGGGAACCGAATTGGGTGAAGAGCCTTGCAGACCTTCGACCCGCATATTTTAAGGGGGAGACCGATCCCGCCAAGCTTGAGGCGTATATCTCCGAGCTGGAGACCACCTTTGAGACCCTTGACGTCCCTACTGGGATCAAGGTGCGTCTAGCTGCGTTCTACCTGAAGGGGGCAGCAGGCGATTGGTGGAAGCTGGTGAGGGCCGAGCATGTGGCCAATCCAGAGTTTGGCTGGGAGCAGTACACCGCATTACTACGAGCAAAGTACTACCCCGCCCATGTCCAGACGAAGAAGCGCTTGCAGTTGGATGCGCTTAAGCAGACCGACAATATGACGGTGGATGAGTATTACTTAGAGTTCACCGCCTTGCTCCGTCTTCTGCCAGGTCTTGGATATTCAGACCAGATACTGGTGGACCGCTTCTATGGCGGGCTTAGCCATCGACTCCGCTACGGCATGGGGCCGACGAGTTACATTACCTTGCAGGTAATGAGAATGGTTGAGATATGAGTAAGTAAATGAGAAGAGGTTTAGAATATGAAAAATAAAGAGTGACTAATAATGTGGAAAGCAAGAGTGCTATCATGCCGCTGCTAAGGTTGAGATAACCGTCCAGCTGAGGGACGAGGAGAATGCTAAGAGAAAGAGTGCCGGTAAGAGCACGGAGAACCAAGGGCAAGGTGGGTACAAGAAACTGAAGTACCAGCCTCAAGCCCAGAAAAATCAGAACCAAAAGGGGAAGGAGGAAAAGGAGAAGGCTCCGGAAGAGCCACTGAAGTTGACATATGCGTATGCAGCTAAGCCCCTGCGCTCTAGGGCGCCAAAAGGTAAGGCAAATTAGTGTTAAGTGAGTTATGAGACAATTAGTAACTGTTTGAGGTATGAGTACTAATATTATGAGTGGTCAGGATCTGAGACTGAAAAGGGAGCCGGTGGTGGCTACCAGCGACGCTACATCTGTAAGTGGTGTCACAAGGACCACCCCGGGCTCGATTGCAAGGGGAACAAGGTGGAGTGCAATTATTGTGGGGTATACGGACACCGAGCATACGAGTGCTTCTGGAACCCGGCTAGTAGAGCCTTTAGGCCCGAGATGAAGGGCAAGGGCAAGACCGATCAAGGAGCTGGATCCGACGGTCAGAGGAGGGTGCAACAAGCTGCAGACAAGAACCCACGGGTAGCCCAGAAGTCGGGACCCACATTACACTTGGTGGACCGGGACGATGAGCCTGAACCCTCATCTAGGCCAGGTACCGCTATGACCACTTAGTAATAAAATTACCTGCTTACCGCATTATCATGCATGTTTGGTGAATAATTGAGTTAAATGAGAATGAGATGAGATTAGAATTTAAGTAAGATATAACCTACTACCACTTTAGAAAGCTTCAACATCTGCTATCCAATGCCTTCTACACCTAACCCGGAGTACACCGACATCGGAACCATAGACTTTCCAACCGAACAATATCAGGTTATCCGCCCAGGTATGATTTTATTAAGGGGATACCTGACACCCGAAACGCAAATAGCCATCATCAAGAAATGCAATCAGCTAGGAATGGGACCGGGAGGTTTTTATACGCCGGAGTACCTAGGGGGAGCAAGGATGAAATTAAAAATGATGAGCTTAGGCAAGGATTGGAATCCGTATGCCAAGACCTACCAAACCATGAGGATACAAGATGGAGTCTCACCACCGGGAATACCCGAAGAGTTCCATCCGGTTATTACACAAGTCATGGAAGTCGCTCAGCAGTTGGAAGCTGAACCGATTCCAGACATACAGGCGGACATTTGCATTGTAAACTTCTACGAGAAAGATGGGCGACTTGGACTACATCAGGACAAGGACGAGACAACGGAGTCTCTCAAACGAGGGATACCCGTAGTGTCTTGGTCCATAGGCGATGACGCTGAATTTTTATACGGCGAGCAGAAGTGCGCGACCGTGCTGATAAGTTAATACTTAAGTCAGGGGATGTATTAGTTATGGGAGGAGAGTCAAGGATGTTATACCATGGGATTAAGAGAATCATGCTGAATACAGCACCGTCAGCAGTGATTAATGCGACGCATATGAAACCAGGACGGTTAAACCTAACCTTTAGACAATATTAGTCATGTAATGCTTTAGTATGGGATAAGGAATGAGATGTAAGATTAAAGCACATGTTGTAAACAGGATGGTTATGAATAAAATAACAGTGTTGTTCATATAAATTGTAACGACTCTTGTTATACCATCAATACTCATGAAGCTTATGAATACAATTAGGTTATGGACTCGGTACGGAAGGTGCGCTAAGCATATTTACAGAGGCACAGGCCGACGTCAGCGGTACTATCCTCACTGGCACCTTTCCGATTAATGGGATTGAGGCATCAGTTCTCTTCGACTCAGGGCCTCGCATACCTTTGTCTCGGCATCTTTCGCGAGAAGGTTGGGGCTAGACGCTGATGAGCTACCCGACTTCACGGTTACGCTCCCGTCTAAGGAGAAGGTTCATTGCACTCGTTACTACCGAGGAGCCATTGTCAGAATTAAGGGGGAAGACTTTCCAGTCAGTTTTATTGAGTTCAGGGAGTTGGGATTTGATGTTATCTTCGGGATGAACTGGTTGGAGCGGCACAAGGGTCGTATCCTCTGCGCCGAGCATTGATTGCTGCTCAGGAGCCCGTCTGGGGTAACAATATCATACCGCCAGAGGCCTAGAGAGCCTTCGACTAAGATCATCACCGCCATGGCAATGTATAAGGAGTTGAGGAGAAATGAAGAAGTGTACCTCTGCTATGTACAAGACATAGAGAGAGACCCCGAGTTCGACCCCGACTTACCGGTAGTGTCGGAGTTCCCCGACCTATTTCCACGGGAACTGCCCGGCATGCCACCCACTCGGGAGGTAGAGTTCACCATCGAGCTGCTACCTGGTACCAGACCGATAGCCAAGGCACCATACCGCATGGCTCCAGCAGAAATGATTGAGTTAAAGGAACAACTGAAGGACTTGTTAGACAAAGGGTTCATAAGACCCAGTGTATCACAATGGGGAGCGCCAGTTCTCTTCGTGAAGAAGAAGGATGGTAGTCTCCGCCTCTGCGTCGACTACAGAGAGTTGAATGCAGTGACAGTGAAGAATAAGTACCCACTACCCCGGATTGACGATCTGTTCGATCAGTTGAAGGGAGCATCTGTGTTTTCCAAGATTGATCTCAGATCGGGGTATCATCAGATAGCCATTAAGGAGGGAGATATTGAGAAAACGGAAGTCCGGACACGATACGGCCACTATGAATTTACAGTGATGCCGTTCGGTTTGTCGAACGCACCGGTGAAGTTTATGGATCTGATGAACCGCTTGTTCCGGGAACAGCTAGACAAGTCGGTTGTGGTGTTTATTGACGATATTTTGATATATTCGAAATCGAAGACTGAGCATGAGGAACACTTGAGGAGAGTATTGGAGATATTGAGGGAGAACCAGCTATATGCTAAGTTCTCCAAGTGTGAGTTTTGGCTTGACCAGGTCTCTTTCCTAGGTCATGTCATCTCAGATGCTGGGATCTCAGTGGATCCAGCAAAGGTTGATACCGTGCGTACTTGGCCAAGACCGAAGACTGTTACCGACATCCGGAGCTTTCTCGGTCTGGCAGGTTATTACCGGAGTGAAAATACATAATTTGGTTCTCTTCACTCACAAACTAATAGAACACCGAGAGTTATAGTGGTTCGGCCAATAATCCGGCCTACATCCACTCATTGACAATATCTTTATTACTTCCCTTGGTATTACAACTTTAGAGAGCTTTCTAGTGCTTTTTCTCTCTTCTCATCTTGTGTCCCCAACAAATGAGCTTCCATCTCTATTTATAGACTTTCTAGGGTGAAGTCTATCCTAAACCCTTGAACATGTAGCATTGTTCTATAGGAGCTGTCTTCCTAACTTTGACACTTTCCTCCTTGTAAAGCCTTCCGGTCCAAAGTGTGGGGTACGGGGTATGATGCCCGGATGCGGAATACGAGACGCGGGATGTGGCGCCCGGGCGTAGAGTGCCGGGTGCGGGATCCTGGACCTAGTCATGAGGTCTAGTGCCCAAACATAACACCGTTGCGGGATCCGGATTGACGCTTGGTGTCTAGATTGGAGCCTGAACAGGGTCTTGAAGGGGGCCTGGGGCCTGAGTCGGGATCTAAGGTTTGGATCGTCTTGGCTCTTCAGTCTCGTCATATTTTTGCCCTCTTCATCAGTCCCACAAGTTCTACTTTTTGGCACTCAAAAAAGTGGAACTTACAAAGAGAAAGATAAAAATTTACATTCTTTCTACTTTTCCTTTCTCCTATCTCCTAGTCCCACAAGTTCTTTTTCTTTAACTTTTACAAAGAAAAATGAACTTACAAAAAAGGTTGGTAAAACTAGTACAACTAAAGTCCCACAAGTACATTTGATAAACTTGGATATTTTGGGACATATATCTTCGAGATAGTACATCCTTCATGGATAAATCTTCTGAGCTTTGATACACAATAATTAAGAAGGCCAGAAATCCAGAAGACCAGAAATCCAGAAGTCCAGAAGTCCATAATAAGATTTTCATAAAGAAAACCAATGGTTCTTTTAATAAGGACCATTCCCTTTTTGAAAGGGTAAAATAATATGTTAATTAAATCTGTGCTTATACTTGCCAAAGGATGATAATTCCCTTAAAGGGAGAAACAATATATTTTCCCAACTTTGCTTATGGTAGCCAAAGGATGGTACTTGTGATTCAAGTATGGTATGGCGTCCCACACCTAACAATTCACCCATTACAGGCGACCAGAGCTCCTGATGGGTCCAGAGATGGGTTTTTTTGTTGGCTCGATGGCCGGGCATGATAGCCCAAGTTGGCACGTTGGCCGGGCATGATAGCCCAAGTTGGTACTTTCAAGGCGTGATAGCCTGTAGGTGTTGCTTTTCAAGGCATGATAGCCTGTAGGTGTTACTTTTCAAGGCATGATAGCCTGTAGGCACTCTGGCCGGGTGTTACTTTTCACCATGGATATGCAACTTTGTGCAGAAAGTCCATAGGTAGGTGTTACTTTTCTCCATGGATATGCACTTTGTGCAGAAAGTCCATAGGTAGGTGTTACTTTTCTCCATGGATATGCACTTTGTGCAGAAAGTCCATAGGTAGGTGTTACTTTTCTCCATGGATATGCACTTTGTGCAGAAAGTCCATAGGTAGGTGTTACTTTTCTCCATGGATATGCACTTTGTGCAGAAAGTCCATAGGTAGGTGTTACTTTTCTCCATGGATATGCACTTTGTGCAGAAAGTCA